>JAPYZH010000445.1:0-53005 GCA_030523085.1 Meteorus colon
TTAAAATATTTTGAATTTTTCTGTTCAGTTCAAAACCCGATTATTAAGTTCAAATATAGATTATTTAGATTAAAAACCGCACAAATTTTTTGACCCGGGTGTTGAATTCATCCCTGAAGATTGAATATAGACTGAAATTTTCATAAAAAGAAAACCGTTCTTACATCGTCCACGAAAATGAACTGAATATTTTCCATGAAATACAAAATTTCCGATCGACGTAACATAATCCGCGTATTGTCCCGTGCACCCTATATTTTTCTATGGGGTCATAGCGTACGAAATCGGTGGAATTCACATAATTTCAAACATTTAAGAATAGATACACAACTGAAAAAGTGACAATAGAACTCCGAGACAAGAAATAGGTTGCTCCACAACACATTTGAATTTGGAATATCAAACGCACAGAAAGAATTTTTTCATTAAATTCACTTGAAAAATATACACAAGAACTACAGTGTTATTCATCAAGACGGGGTAGAATTCCAAACGGAAAAATTGATCAATATATCGAGAAACTTTCTCATCTTCAATTCGGATTTTACAGTTTTGAATTGTACAAAATATAAGGAGTATCAGACAATCTCTTCTGACCATTATAGGAATTACTGTGATATTTTCATAATAATTACAAAACTGTTGTGATGCCCCAAATTAATGGTGGAACATTACAATTTTCAAATTCTCCCCACGCAGTTGTGAAAAGAAAACAAAAAACTTCTCTTTCCAAGTGCACATTCTGCCTCCCAATAATTATTCATTTTTTCACAATCAAATAATATTTCCTATCTCACTGAATTGTGTATTACAGAGATGAAAAATTGAAATATAGTGTGTTGGTACTGTGTTATATTCAGTACGTGATCACGATAAGAATACTGTCGTCCATACATATATGTATACACTCATCGAAAGCATTTCCGCTTGCACGAATAGCCGTCCATTTTCGATGGCTATACATAAGCAGCCAGGTGTAGTGAGGCACGATGAGGATTCTTAAGTAAGCTGTAAGCTGGGCAAGCCAGCCTGCCACTGACTGGCAGATTTCTTCATCGAAGAAGCCACCGGAAATGATGGCGACTTTCGGCCGGAAAAATTATTGACTACGTGTACCAATCTAAACTTTCACTGTCCATGTCAATATCAGAACTGCCAGTGAAAATATACTTTAAATATGAAACAGTCAGACGCAAGAGGCATCCCCGTCATCGGCAGCCGAGAAATTCGAAGCTTCTTATACTTGTATAGGTCTCTCACTCTCTCACCCTCTTCATCTCAGTGCTTTCTTGCCCTACTTGCCCATCGCACCCCAGTTATCTAGCACATCCGGAATACTTATTCACTATGAAAAAGAGTGAAATTACGCCATTCGTTTGTTACATATATTTTACCACAAAACTACATTCAACTCTGGACTGAATGTCACAAATTCATCTTAATGGTTAATTATACCATGTGTATGAAAAAAAGGATCTGACCAATTCTTCAATCATGATGAGAAGTTTGATAATCTTGAAGATGAATTACAATTGACTACTCACAAAATTTCCTCAAAATTTCGAAACCGATCCATCAGCCAGTTAAATTACAGTCGTGTGAATTTCATTGAAAGATATATTTTGCTACTTTTCCCATGAGCCCTTTACGATAGAATGGTCTTTTTTCGTTTCGCTATGATAATTATTACAATAATAGCGAACAACAATGTTCCTAGTCAATGGAGAACAAAATAATTCTCACTGAATAATTACCCATATATACATTATAATTGTTTATTAAAGCAACTGTGATGTGAATTTGCTGAACATTTTGCCATCCCAACTTTTACTGATCAATTTTTTCATGAAGTTGGATTATCTGCGGTTAAGTGCCTTCACAATGATTGAAACTCTTGAGCAAAAAACTTTTAATCCTTTTGCAACTTACGTTTTTCATAATTAAACTTTTCAAACATAAGTGTTGGAGTGCTTGAACAGTTTTCATCATCACTAAATTCTAATTCTCATTCAACATTCAATAATATTGACATATCATTCCATCTCGATAAATTGATTCATTTTACAATTGCATCAGAATGATTACAATAATTATCATGACATCTTCGTTCAAAGACACCGAATTACTACTGATGTTTGATGGAAAACACTACGAATGTAAGCATTATGATCATCAGTTGAAAATTGTTTATCAAAAAAATATTCAACAACTGGTAAAAAATCGCATCAAGACACTCAAGTTATTGCCATACTTCTATAATTAAATACAATTAAATCCATTCTAGTATATACCGGAAAAAGTTGATGAATATTGTTTTTATTTTCTTCGCTTTTTCATTTGACAACTGCGGACTATATCGCCCTTGACACGGGCATGAGTTTTCTTTCCCGAACGAATGCCAATTATACTTAAACCATTGCGGGTCCAATTTGTAGCGCGAGTTTCAAGTGGCTTTCAAGTTCGAACGGAGCCCTTTCTAGACAGGCGTGCTCTAGTGCTGCACTCGCTATGAAATAACGAGATCGCACCGCACCACACTCAATCTCATGCTTTCTGTTAACCCATTGTTGATACATTGGAATTCTTCGACTTGCACCTATTCATCTCTGAATACTGATATAGATATATCACTTTATTATATACATCTGCCCACACCTGCAAAAAAATTTCTTCAGAAACATATAATAAAATCCTTAGGAATATCATTTGACCTTTTGATGATTCGTTGGAACGAGTAGTCATAAAATTTAATTGATTTTCCATCAAAACAAAACTTTTTAATTCAACAACAAAATTCAAATGTATGTGTAAACATGAATACACGAAAATTAATACGCATAGGATTAATGTATCAACTCGGATGACAAGTAAAATTGATTGAGGGGGCCGATTTTAAAATGTCACATACATCAATAAATTTATACACACACAAAACAAAATGAAAAATGGAAACAAAATATGAAATTGTGTAGAACAAGTGACATTGGATGATCGACTCAGTGGCCTTTAGTAAATTTTAAATACGTCCATTTCATAAAAATTCATAAGATAGAATCGTTCAAATTCAAGTATACATTGCGATTAATGAAACGTTCTCGACAGTTGTTTGTTCCAATTGAAAATTCAACAGATAGAATAAATTCATTTTACATGATAAATGTGAAAAAAAAGTTTAAACAAACAAGTGGATGAATTTTGTTGAATTGAAGAAAAAACACATTGTAAAATCCCTTCAACAAATGATTGATGAGATAAAATCGTGTTTGCATTATCTGAATAAATTTATATGCAATCTATATTCAAATAATCGACATTGGATTTATCCAAACGATTTTTCGTTAATATATAACGTCGATTTCATGTTGACCGGAGGGGTTTCTTACAATGGGTGATAAGCACCATCGTGGTTATGATGAAATACCACGAGAGAATCACGATCAGTGCCTAAATCAAACCACGTTGAATATTGAACTATGCTAAAAGAATCTGCGTCGCCACCTGTTCCCATAATATATACTTGTATGTATAAGTTCATGTACATGTACTTGCACATGTCAGATTTGTAATGTACCACGTACATATATACACATATCTATTCGTAACATTAATCTTGGATTATAACACCACGGTTTTATAATAATACATTTTTGAAATTATTAAATTTTCAATGAATAATCCTATGAGAACTTTGTTTAGGAGCAGAAGTTACGTCTCATTCAATTATTCATCGAGTGCTATTCACATGTTCGACCAATAATTCATTCAGAATAATACACATGGAAAATGTCGCACTACCGAAACAGTTAAAACAAATCTTATTGCATCGAGAGATATTAATTCCATTGAGAAATATCATCAGAAAAGACCATGATAGCAAATCTCAATGATGCGGCGCGATTGGTTCCTTCAGTTACATGATCAAACAACTCAAACAACGAATCAAATTTCTCCTATAAATTACGTGCCAACAACTCTGACACCCATTGGTGAAATTGCAACAGTAACCATTCGTAACCAAAGTATTTTTGATTTAGAAACGCGTGTTGATATCATGATAAAAACGGTTTCCTTTCCTATTTTTCACGTAAAGATTGAGACTTTATTTAAAAAATTGAATATTCTCATTCGATGAAGATTTACCCCTGCTTATGATGCATAACATTGATGCATAGCTCATTAATTCTTTCATGAAGGATCAGCGGGAACATGATGAAGTCAATGGTATGAAATTATATTTATATTAAAAAGATATCTTTTCACTACTAGCAGTCATCTTCAATCAGCTAGAAGTATTTTGATAATTGATAAAATAATATCAAGTGTGAGAACGTGATTGTGTTTCGTTCACGGACAACTATTTGTATTCTACATGAACGCATTACGGTGTCATTTGTAAATACATTGGACCATAATTACGTATAATTCTAACATTAATGGTGGATGAATGGCATAAAAGAATTGAAATCTAGAAGAGTGAAAATCTGCTTTTCATGAAATGTACCACAAATGAGATGAATGGAACTTAATTTCCAATCTGAATGAATAATCCTTACACCGATACTACATGACTCGAATAGCTGCCTGCTCTTGACAATACTCGAATGCCTCTATGCTTCAAATAGTTCCAATAATGAAACAATGATACTGTCTAAATTGAAAAGTCATCAGAACAAAACAAACGTAAATAACGAAGTAACTTCGCGCCCTACGTTCTGTTCTTTTCTTTTCTACAAATTCAAAAATCAACCAGTCATTCATTTCGACCAATTATTTCAATAAATGACATTATATTACAATTATGCTCAACAAGTACGCAGAGATGAGGGAATCCCTTCAAAAAATGTATGCAACAATCAATTATGTGGATTCTCAATAATTCTATCACATTCTCATTCAATAATAAATTCGTTAACATAAATATGCGATATAATATCACAATTAAAGTCGAAGAGAAAAATATTTTCGGGAATGCATACATCATGCATCCAAGCGAATTCACATAGATGTATAGGTACACATAGGAGTAACATGAATGGGATGAAATAATTGAATTTGGAGTAGGCGTTGCAAGAGGGGACTCGATGCTGGTCACCAACTCAAAAACAATTAGTGAATTGTGGCTTTCATCAATACCACAGGCACGCGAACATATCAACATCGGTGATATCGGAGAATATCGTATTCGCATATTCTCCTACGCAGCCCCCTCCTCTCATTTTCGCTTCGAGTCGTACCGCACGTAATACAGATGAGTATTGGGGATAGTCGATGTATAGAATATATATGATACGGAGTGGCATTTCCACTCAACCCATTGCACCCATTTGCATACTATACCTAAAAGCGTACCGGACGCTGTTATATAAAATTGTGCAGCACCCCGCAATCACCCAATGAAAAAATTGCCGGATATGCAAGCCGATTTATTTCGATACATTCATAAATATTTTTATTTCTTTGTTCTATCGTTCTCGATAGAATTATCTTATGTATCATTTCAACTTTTGTGAATTCAAACTTTTCAAACCATAAGAATAATAATACCAAACTTAATGCTCAGTAAATTGACCAGGGATATTCATCACCACTATTATGAAGTTATATTTTGAAGTGAATATTTTGATTGTGATAATTGAATACTTGAGTAACAACTTTTTGGAGTATAGAATGATCACAAGATGGTCCGTCACCATTAAATAATACAATTGTATTGTGTTTTTGAGACGTAATGGTTCGTCATGCTGTCCAATGAATAGTGATAGATAAGTCAGGGGACAAGTGCCCAGACAGTTTAGTGGTGAAAGCACCTGAACTAACTTTAGAAAGATTATTTCTGATTGAAATCAATCTGAGGCCAGTGTTTTCCGCTGGGTTCATGCGATAAATTTATCAACTCAATCTATACAATGAATATTTGATTAATAAATATTTTAACGTTATGAATTAATTTTCATCCGCGCTCGATTCACCATTAATAAGTTGTCATTGTATTTGATGAGACACCAACAAATATCTGACAAAACGGGAATTAAACAAATCATTGATAATCTATAATGGTAACAAAGACAATTTATACTCATAGTAAAATTATTATAACGTATATGAATTAAACTGAGAGCAAGACATTCGTTGAATGCCAATTAATGCATTCATTAGACATTTTTTGCAAACACCTATTGATAATTGATGGAACTCCAGATGGAATCTCAGGTAATTATTGGCGATGTTTTTCCACCCCAGATTCTGCTCGTGAATTGTTTTATTTGACAACCAATCAACAGTCTGAATATTTATTTCATGTTCCCCAACATTTGGATCTCTACCAGGTTATAATAAAGCAGGAGTATAACATGTAAATGAGTAACTACTATCAAAAGAGTGCATTTCATAGAAATAGACATCATTAATAGAAACAAAACCAAAGCCTTTCCCTTCAAAATACAATTCATCCATTTCTGTAGACTATCAAAGACGTTTAAATGGATGGCTAGTGAAGTCGAAAGTGAAGCCGTATGATTGTCAATATGGAATTTCTTAAGCATTGATGAACTCATGAGCTATCATCAATATATTTTCTTATGCATTCTCAATTCACAATTCATTAAAATTGAAAACTTGAAACCTTTTTCAATACATGATTTGTTGTTCAAATGTCAAAATAATCATTGAAAAAAATTAACCTTGGACTTCAATCTAACCCACTGTAGAGGTTACAAATTAATTAACTTCAGTTGCTAATTAACAACTAGATGTAAACACTTATCAGGGAAAAAGTTTTTATTAAACTTTTCAGCATCACTAATTCAGTACAAAACATTCATCTGTTCAATAAAATAATTGAATGCTAACACATCACGATGACATTGAAATGCTTCCAGTAATGAGAGGGTATGTAATTTTGGATCAAAAAAATTACTTAATACTCTCCGAACGATGAGTATTTAGTTTGAAACAATTGTTATATTGATCAGGAGTTGAGTTGTGAGCAAAAAAAAAAAAATATCTCAGTGAAACAGTCAACCGTTATTTTCACAGTTTATTGAATATATCATTGTGAATATTATGAGGATGCACACGAAAAAGGACAGACTTCATGAAATATAAAATCCACATCTTACAATCATAAAAATCCTGTTCTTAATAATGAATATTCTCATAAATAAAAAGTGACATATTGAAAGAATATCACCACCGACGGCTAACTTCTACCTTAAAACATCTGAAGGAAAGCAATATAGAATTATGATTGGGCAACTATGTATGTAACTATTGAAGATTGGAACAAGAATAAAAAAATATATTGTAGAATACCAACTCATTCACTGGTGTCATGGTCATTAACTACAATCGCCTGCAGCAGACAGTATCAAACAAGAATGATAATAGGAATAAAAAAGCAGTAGAATAAGATGTACAAGACAGCATGGAAAAGAAACACGAATTCATATTATAATAAACTCAAGATTTTTTTTGCAATCTAAAATATGGAAATATACTGTATATAACATATGCGATATTTTATTTTTTCCACGCATTATTTTATTTTCCGGCATATTCATTCCCCCTTTTTGTTCTAAACATTTATATAGGACATAATATAATACGGGGTGTTTTTTTTTCCATTTTTCCGTCATTTCTCGTCCCCCATTGAGCCCGCACCCTCACTGATATTACGCCGACGGCGTCAAGATGTCCCGCAGCAATTTCGATACTTCACATAGATATAGAATTACATATTTATTACATCAGTTATATCACTATCTCATACAGAAACTTTTATTCAAACGCCACATTTTTAACAAAATATTGAATCTAAATTATAAATAAAATTAATTGAAAATTTTCATACGTTATTTTTTTTTTTGTGATCAACATCAATACAATTACGAATGAATGTGGATGGCTTTAGTATGCTATCGCAACTTAATCATGTCGAGGAGAAAATTTCAAAAGAAAGTTTGGTTGTGCGTAAGAACAAAGACCATGAAAAACGAAGGAACATTAAATAGCCCGAGGTATATCGTTGCTGCAATATCTTCAGAGGGATCTTCCTGCGTCTTCGCATTTTTTTTTTTTTACATTTCTTCTTGTATTTATCTTTATCGCGCACGCTTTCATTCCTTTTTTTTCTCTGTTTTCTTCTCCATTCGACGTTAGGGATTTTCGGTTAAGGGGGACGAGCACCAAGTGCCTAGGAGTTGGCTAATTGGTTGAACGCCTCGAGCGTTTGCTATATATATGTATATATATATACATGTGTTTATATAGATAGATATATATTTATGGGTGTGTGCGTGTGTGGGTGTATAAGTAGATAGGGCAAAATGTACCCTATCGCAGATTTGGGTACGTTAACGATTCGAGCACTGCTGAATAATGGCTATAAAATATATCGAAGATATGGTTATATAAATTACATAAAAATAATGTTTGAAAACCAACGATGACTTTTCTTCAACCAATTTCGCATGTGGCACATCGAATTATCCTTTTTAAAGTATGTCACCGCTTTTCCGATTATTTCACTAGTTACTTACTGATTGAGTTATAGAACGTGAATATGCAGGAATGAGATTTATTAAAGCGAAGATAAGAGATAGATTGGACAACCAAAATTCAGTTTCAATTTTTAACGAAACCAATTCAAATACACGGATGATTTATGTGAACCATATATGAAAGAAGACGAGTTCTACAAGTCTGTTATCTTTTCAGTAGTGCCAATCTTGAACACATATACCAAAGTTTGAGCAATAACTCTGAATCAAAATGTAATTAGGAATCACGTGGATTGACATTTGACATTCGAGGTGAATAAGAATCTCAGACAAACATTGTAGACACATCCAGTCTGTGTTCTCAACATCAAAGTATCTATAGATATTAGAAGAAGAAAATGGTAAAAATTGTCGAACTAAAGATTGGAATATGATGATTTCAGTCACATTTAAATCTTGATTTTCAGTAATAATTGACGTGTCCTTTGTGGATGTGAAATTTTATATTTTTTTTTTATGTTATCATGAAAGAACTGTTACTATTCGCCAATTCTATCTTATTATTAGAGCCTAAATTTATGAAAATCATTCCCATTCTGTTCGTACATACACTTTTATTTCCATAATTCTCATAAAAACTTTATTATTCATCAACAATAAAACTCGAACAGAACTATATGACATTCATAAAATATGAACTATTGAAATTCATATCCAGTTTATCAGGTTTTATTTATATCAGAATATTTCCAATCAAACAGATTAATCATTCCCCATCCAATAATTTAATTACTATCACACCGAGAATGTGAGAAAAATCAATGATGAATGTCTGTATAAAATTTCCATATAATATATAGTATCAACTTTAATTGTGTTTATTCTGTATGTTTGGTGACTCAATAAACGTCATATAAATATTAAAACTGACTATACAACAAATTACCATGTGCACAGCACAACACAAAGCTCGATTTTGAATAAATTCAAATGCTTGTAATGGAACCATGCCGCAGGCAAAAAATATTAGCTGGCCATCGATATACATGTGTATATATTATGTATATATACATTATATTGGTGGAGACGAATTTTATACATTTAGAGCATTAAATTACTGCATATTGATTGGCGTAGAGAGGCCTCACAGATTCTATATGAATATTCATTTTCATTATATGCAACTAACGATATCGAACAAGGTTCCCAGTGGAGAGTTTAGTGAGCGATAACATTTTGTAATGATAGTAATAAATGCAGTAATCATTGGACGCTAGAGATCCTGATTATTTGATTCTGTTATCGAATACGAATAAATAAATATAAACATAAATACTATAAAATTTGTAACATTAAATAACACATGTTGAAAGATAAAAAACAAAAATTATCTTGCATTATCAACCGAAAAATTACACTAATTTTAAATTATTCTTATACTCCAAAATGGAGGCCAAAACTCAAAAAGCATTGCTTTATTATTACACATTGAAATTATAATTTTCATAGGTACTTTTTCGAATAACGTTCTTATATAGAGTCCTATTTTATCTCACGTACTCAACTCAATTTTATATAGACGATAAATTATCTTCTGATATCTACTCGACCGATGGTTTTAGTAAAAAATAAAAAAAAGTAAATTGAATAATAAAATGCTCAAGTTCGAATATTCATTGCGATAATATACCAGGCAATCGCAAATTCGCGTAGCGCTTTTCGTAACCAGTGTTAGATGGCAGTAGAGTGACAAAATTGCGGAGAAGCGCAATTATTGTTGAACTAGTTATTATATAGTTTATACCATAATTCATATCAACATTAAAATGGATGCAATTGATAGTAAATGAATTTGAACCAAATTAACGGTAAAACTGGTCAGACAATGGCATAATTCTCATATGCTCATTCACTTCATTTCCATGTGCGATGTTAAGATGCTAAAGTAAACTTTTTAATTGGCAAATATCGCGCGTTCGAACATACTTGCATATTATTTTGAATAAAATAAACAAATGAATTGAATAATAATACGCAATGTGATCAATTATATGTATGAGATATTTATATGCATATGAAATTTCATTTACTGATGGTAGAGCATACTGATAAATACTTTTCTGCTCTCATCACATATTGTTAGCATAGCACATTTATAATTTTAACATTGAACGCGCGCGCTTTTGTCATACATGTTCTTATAGATATATATATCGCGTAACGAACCGCAGTTGGCCTCATACACACATTCGTCTTCCCAGTACACGTGGGTGTGTGCCACCCGGTTGGATTAGATATACATACACGCATGGATTATTTTTGCCTACACCGCCGGCAGTAATCTCATATGTGGCCCACACGTGCTAACAGGTCTCTTGCATTATACTACCACTTTTCTTCAGTGTCTCATGTTGTTTAAACAATCTCCAATTTTATTGTTCAGTATAATCGAATAATGTTAAACTTACTGTGAATTGATTTTGTTATTTTTTTTTCTCAAATTATATCATTGCATAAATATAATTCTATTCGGATAAAAAGTGATTTGAGTGTAGAAAATTATGTGATTACAATGATTGTGGGTATCCATATATAATATAGAATAAATTTTTCTCACAACACCTGTAATACTTATAATATAATAACAACGAATATAGATGATAGTAAAAATCACTGAATTCATATTTTTCGTTTTTTTATTTATCGTTTCGTAATGAAACTGAATAAAAATATACGTGAAGTGTATGTGATAAAATAAGATAACATCAATGTTAATGGTTTATAGTGACACGATGTGATTGTGAATCGCGTGAGAATCGGATTAGTGGCACACGAAGAAATAATTAGTTGACAGTGTGTTTATATGAAATTTAGTCGAATAATGGATTTAGAATATTTTGAGAATCATCCAGAATAGAAATAATGGTAGAAATGTTAATGATAGAAAATAATAAAACATTGGAGACTGAGATAGAAAAGAATCATATTGAAACTCCTTCGACAGCACCATGGTGTGAATTACTCGTCAATACAGAAATTTCAATGAGCCCATCAGTTCCATCCTGCACTGATTCAAATGCAAAAGAGCATGTCAAAAATGGAAGTAAAGATAAATTATGGGGTTTTAGTAGTTTTCAAAAAAGAACGCTGAGTGGATTGAGTTTCAGAAGCGATGCAGGACCACTTTTGAGCAGGTAAAAAGTTCAATTTGATACATTTTTGAAAATTAATATTCTTGTTGACACTATAAATGTTTGTTGCCTGTTTTTGCAGTATATATTGACATTATTTTCTCGAATAACTACTGCCATTAGTCAATGTTATATATATACATATCTTATCGCACTGCGAGTATCCCGGTTTTGTATTCTAAAAAGGATGTGCGATAGCTGACATCTGATAAATGTATAAATAGGTTCGTGTGCGGTGCGTTGCAAATTATTGTTTGCACTCCAAACCCGAGTGAAGAAAAAAGAATCATAAATGAAAACCAAGATGAAGAAATAATTAAAATTGAAAATAATAAAAACTGTAGAATGATTCGCTCTTGTGAATCAAATGTGTCTCGCGTCAAATTCAAGGAATTCTATTTTAGAGATCGCTTATGTGAGATATACTCATGGTAAATATAACTTAAAAATAATTGTGCGAAGCACGGAGATCTTGAAAAATGAGAAAATACATCTTTCCTATTCATCATGGCAAAAAAAAAGTATTTGTTGGTAAAAAAAATTAAAAACATCATGCAAAATCACTTGCAAATCTGGCCTACAAACCATCACGTTTATATTCACGTAAAAATAGCATCCACTCTCGCCCAATTTCCGACAGATTGCAGCAATAATTTAACCGTTTTACCAATTGTAAGCAGATGAGTCTGCACACATTGTAGTAACAAACATTCACTGGGTCATCGACACAGACCTGACAAAGTTCATTTCTCTTTATTTTTAACTATGAATACTATTAACACAAATTTAAATATGTAAAATCATAAACGCGGTATTTTTTTCCCCTTCTGGAGAATTCTTAAATATTAAGTAAATTGATTTTGTTCATTTCCACATTACATTTTCTGACGATTCCTATTTTCTTCATGTCAATCGTTATAGTTTCATGGGCGAAGGTCAATTATTGCGCATCGACAAATTTTCAACACACTTTTTCTCGTGATAAAATCTCAATATGACTGGTATAAGACCTGAAAAACTCGATACTCAATTACGTTAAAACAAACTTTATTGATTTATATTTGAATTCCTATTAATGCGATGTGAGATTTAATCAAAACATCAGAAACCCCTTTATCTTCCATCTATTTTCGTAATTTGACTTCTGCATATTCATTCAGACAGTTCAATGTTCGATAAATGATTGGAACAATCAATGCTGAACTATTAGAGCATTCGTGATAACAATGTTGCATATGTCTAGAGTAATCGATTCCCCATTTATTACGATTAATAAATTGATCCGTTTGGGACAATTGTCTCTTTCTTGTGCACCCAAGAGCCGTACATTTACGCCCTTAAACTTCCTTAACTTGTCGAAACATTTTCTTTATTCATTCGCAATTATTTACTATATATTATTTTATTCTTTCTCGTTTCATCTACTAACACATGTAACTACAACTTTCATCATCATGATAACTGAGACGTATTTCCTTCTCAATGGGCAGTCAGAATGTGAAAAATCCAATCCATGTTAAAATGCCAATAACTGTAGGAACTAGACAATCAATTTTCCTTCACTCAAGTTTCATACGCTAGTCTAGTCATCATGACGATGTTTTGAGGAGAAGAATTCGAGAAGAATCAAGCTCACGTTAATTTTTCGATGAAAAAAAAACGTACAATTCATCGACATCTACAAGAGTCATAGACAAAAATAACTTTTCATATCACCAATTCATCTACAGATGTATAAAGTAGTCTTGATAATGGATTTTACAACTTTGCTCTCAAATCCCTATTCGCATATACTAGCAGCTGAAAAAAAAACACCAAATATATACGTGTGGTATACGCATATATACAGATACACATTTACGATCACGCCAATCATTTCGATGCTAGTCGACGATGTGACTCACAATAGACAAAAGGAGATGGTTTGGTCAAGTCGAAATGCCAAAACGAATTGGACCAGTGCGCAACGAGCTCTTATTTACTCGACACCTACTTATTATTAGTCGAATGCATTCATGAAAATTATTGCTGGCACAATATATATATTATTGTAATGTTTAAAGCACAAATAGTGGTAAAAATATCATTAATATGTGAATAAAGTTAAGTGAAAAGTGGCGTTCATCGAGAGAGAGTATTTAAGACTCAAGTCACGACGTTCGATCAGTGAAAGGTGATACAAAAGAAAAATATGAATGCAACAATACTTCATACATAATGATTACCAATAGACATCCAAAACACCATTGAAACAACTGGTGTATTATATTTATCCAATATGAAAACTCAGCAGATCGTGGAAAAAATGAAAACGTTATATTGATGTTGACTACTGACATGTGGCATCAAGTTTTTCTCTCTACTCTGTGTCTGTGTGTATATCGTGTATGTTGATTATGGTGAAAACGATTCGTTTGGATTTTCATTTGGCTCTGGACAGGCCGCGATATTTGACTCTAATGAGTAATACTCGTATAAATGTCCTGGCTATATTTAAGTATCAATCTACCACTCCCCTCACCTGTTGACCAGGGTCTTTCACCAAGAGTTAATACCTACATGATCTATATACGCAACGTTCATCTTGTTGCGAGCGAGCCATGCTAAAATTAGAACAACCCCGGCATTTCCACCGTCTTCCCCCTCTAATCATCATATTCACTCGACTTTTTTTTTATTCATCCAATTCCGCATATGAACTCACGCTCTTCTCGTCATTACTGTATTCTCAATGAGTGCACTATAACAATCAATTCATACACCTGACAAGAACAGCATTAAAATATCTCGTAGGAAACGCAAATGTTAATGCAGAATCCCAAAGCAAGAAAAAAAATTCAATGAACTTGAATGTATATTAGCATCGATCTTTCTAAAATAATACTCATTGTTTTGATCGCATATATCATCTCTTCCAAGTGAATACACACATACGTGTACACATCTACATGAGTATCAATGACAATTTTGTGATATTGACTAACTGGGATAAATTCACGCGGTGGAACGATGCTTGGTGACAATTTGAAACATACAAATATAGCTGACGGTGAGGGCGCATCAACAACATGTGCCCATCGTGGCTACCTCGGCGACGGGATGACTCTCGCTGGGCTTCGGAGAGCTATTTCCCAAGTCTCCATGCTGGTGGTCAAGGCCACGACCTCTGGAGAGGCTGCTTGGCGCGAGGAATGTCTCAAGTATGCATTTTCCTTCCGTTGACATGCATTAGAGACATGCATGTAGCGCCATTTTGCCACCATACTCCTGTCTGTAGCAAGAGCTTGGAAACAGAAGTTGTAGAATTTTACTTGATTTAACATATTTCTATCAAAGCGAATAAACTTCGGTTAGAAATGATAAAACCATAATAGATATGATGTAATCGTGATAGTGACGACTACATCAGAAATAGTCTGCCTCGTTCTGAAGTTGATGAGTTCTTGTCACATTTAATACAACCAAACCAAACATATTCCAATTATCTTTAGCTTTGCATGGGGAAAAACAGTTCAGATGAATGAGTAGTTGAATCTAGTGTGGTGTCAATTGTAAGCAAATCAATTTTGATGACAATTGAAGAAATCCAGCATCAAGTAATAATCTGCTCTTATTGAATCATATTAGCATTACTGAAATGTGGAATTTCAACCGAAATTGAGATGCAAGATATGTCACAGATTCAATTTGACTATCATATTTGATATATTAAAAACATTTAGTTTATTGTAAATAATGAAATTTAGTTGGATCATTGATTTCGAAATATGTTCGCTTGAGCGGAAGCTCCTGGTCTTCTGCTCGTATGGGAATGCACTCATGATTTTACCATTGCAGTATATGCCAAATCAAATTATTGTATATACTGCATCTCTATTAGCTGAAGTTAAACAATACTTGACCTCAAAATATTTTCAATTCTTCCTGCTTATGTATTCTTCATCTACACATACACATATGTGTGTGAGCAATGACATATTTTTACAAAAAAACAACGAACTCATCGTTTCTCACTCATTTTCTCACCATGACTCTCCGTTATCGTTTATGTAAATGATTGAAGTATTTCTGTCGATAGGTCAATATGTCAGGGCCATGCGTCAGCAGCTTTAATAGAAGTTTATGAAAATTTATGTTAGAATTTATTTTATCTATATAGAATGTTGCATCCAACTTACATTCATTGCACAACATTTCTCCTTGGACTTGTCGGTATTTGAAAATAAAACTTTGTATATGAGGAAAAGTATACAAGGTCAATGTTTCAGACGGATGTTTTTTTCACGAATATTCTCTCTTTAATAAATTATTTGGAAAACATGTATCACAAGTCGCGTTTCGCACATCTGTGGATCTATTTTTCAACTAACACGTGTCAATTTGATTGGCAATTTCCCCAAATGAAAAAACAAAGTAACAGCTGTGCAAATATCTATGCCCAGCATCAGTATTCTCAATATTAATAAAATCATAATTAAATCGTAATTATAACTCTGCATTTTTGTTAGGTTTTTTTTTTTTCTTTCGTATCATAACATATCAATAGTCCTTGCAAACTCTTGCAAATATACAACTCTGGCAAATGGCCTGAAATGAACGTTAGTTGCAAGACTCGAATAACAAATCAGCGCCCTTGGCAATAAGCTGAAAATTATTTTCGCGCTGAATGCATATATACGTGGAACGTGTACCGCAACACCTTGTTAATATTTCGTGGTACACGCATTCATTTTTACTACCAGTTTCAAACACATATTCATTGTTCAATTACCATATTTAATTTAATGTTTCTCCCTAAATAATTATTATTTATTAAATTTTTCATACAAATATTTCAGGTATCGACAAACGAGGTTCAGCTCACGAAGAGTTCGGAAAAGAGTTGTGTTCAAACACGGTGATTGCAACGTTGTTCAAGGGAATGTTGCCAAAAGACGTCGCAGATATCTCCAGGTTGAAAAACTATATATTTTTGCTTACTATTATATTTAGTGAGATTTTTGATGAAATATCTATTGTATTATTGATACAGGACATTTTTACCACGTTGGTCGACGCCCAATGGCGCTGGACATTATTAGTATTTTCAATGAACTTCATGCTCTCATGGCTAGGTTTTGCTATCGTGTGGTGGGTCATCGTCTATTCACATGGTGATCTTGATCCACAAAATTATTCCAGCAATAAAACATTCACTCCTTGTGTCGAGGATATCCATGGATTCACCAGTTGTTTTTTATTCTCTGTTGAGACGCAACATACCATAGGGTGAATATATAAAATAGCATATTGAACTGAACTATCAAAAGAACAACCCCCGCAGCGATGAAACTGAAAAAATCTTCTTTTTCTTGAAAATTTTACCTGAAAATTCAAAAAGTACTACAACTTCTTTATTTTCGTGATCCATTTTTTTGAGGATGCGTTAGGGAAATCAATCGCAAAATCGGCTTTCAAACTGTCGCAATAGCCGAAAAGAAACATTTAGTTGATTCGAAAGAGGAAACCACACGAAGAATAATTAATAGTTCGCGTCAATTTCCGAAATTCATATCGTTCAACAACATATGTAAAATGAAGTGACCAATGTCTATTCTTTCTCGTGATTATTCGTGATAAAAATTTCATCATCAACATTTTCTGAACGATTGATTCCTCTGGTGAAATCACCGAGAGAATATTTCTCCACGTGGGATTTTGCAAATACTATTCCCAATGAGATTGTCTACAACTCGACTGGGAGATCGTGTTATATCTACGACAATATCAATAGAATTAAGAGCAATTGGCATCATTTAAATAATAATTGCACCTCAATGACTATTTTTCACATTAATCATACAAATAAAAGCAATCAAATATGAATAAAATTCTGAATTCGGTGTGTCCTCTCATGTGACAGTTTCTACATATAAAATTCCTACAAAAACATTCCTTCTCAAGAATTTAGACTCCGAGAAATAAATTGAAAAGAATTATGTCAAACAATTTTTCCCTGGAGGAAAATTCATGCGGAACTTTTTACCACAAGTTTCGTGGGAGGAAAACCGACATCCACCCGTTGAATTTGACGCTACTGGTTTTCCCTTCAAATAATAATGAACATTAATTTAAAGATATGGATCCAAGCACACGACTGAAGAGTGCCCTGAAGCTATTTTTGTCATGTGCATCCAATCGATGACAGGAGTAATTCTTCAAGCTTTCATGGTTGGAATTGTATTCGCAAAACTCTCTCGGCCAAAAAAGAGGACACAAACATTGCTATTCTCACGTAATGCTGTAATTTGTCAAAGGGATGGTCAGCCATGTTTAATGTTTCGCGTTGGGGATATGAGAAAAAGCCACATTATTGAAGCTCATATACGAGCGCAAATGATTAAACGAAAGGTCAGTGGTACTAACTAGTCCAAACACATGGAATAGTTATTGATAGGGAATTGATGACCACAATGCACTGAATGTTATAATGTGTCCGAATGTTATAGGTCACTAGAGAAGGTGAATTGCTTCCGTTCTTTCAGACTGAGTTGAAAGTCGGTGGTGATGGCGAAGAAGACAAGATAATTTTCATTTGGCCGACGACAATTGTCCACAAAATTGATCGAAATTCACCGTTATATCATCTATCTGCAAGTGATATGCTCAGAGAAAGATTTGAAATTATCGTCATGCTCGAAGGTTACATATGAAACTATTATACAACTTGAAAACTCTTTTGCGACATATCAATTTTCATCATTTTGCGACGTATCAATTTTCAGGGGTAATAGAGTCCACAGGCATGACGACTCAGGCGAGAAGTTCATATCTCCCGGCGGAAATATTGTGGGGTCATAGATTTGAACACATTATTACATTTCGGAAGGAAACTGGAGAATATGAAGTAAATTACACACTATTTAATAATACTTATGAAGTCGATACACCATTGTGTTCGGCAGCCCAATTGGACGAACTCCAAGCGTTGCAACGAGCGAAAGGAGGTGAGTCAAGTGATCTTTTAAGAGGTCATGCTGTGAAAAAAGATAGAGGGAAAAGGTGAAGATCTTGTAAAGATTTTCATTCAATATTATCATGTATCTCTGGAGCTAACTGGATCGGACTCTAAAAGGTTCATTCCAGAAACATTCCATTGATTTTTTTTGTCGTAATGTACAGAACTTAGATGTAAAAATATTTTGTAGTGATCACTGTAGCTAAATACTAATTCGAAACACATTGAGCAAGTATGACTTTCAGTGAAAAGATTGATTATTTTTCACAATCATGAACCAACGCGAGTGTGATAAAGAATTGTTAGATGGATGATTCCTTTTCTCTATCCATAATCGTCCTACAGAACTTCCAAAATTAAAAAAAAATTAACTCACCAAGTTGGACGTTCCTCAAAATGCCTCATGTTCTAATTTTGTTTGTTAACTCGAGATCAAATTTCACGAGTTATTCAAGGGGGTGGTGAGCTTAAAAAAATATACGGTAATCTAAAAATCAATTTTTTCAACCCACGTAACTAAACATGATCCAACAAGATAACAATGAAACCATTTCATACCAGCTGCTAATATGAACATTCAAACTATTGCCATGATGCTACCAAGTAGCAGATAGATGCTGCCATCTGCAACCCGACAATTGAGATGTATGCCAACCATTGATAGATAACAGATTAGCATTGTCATTAAATCAATCAATTATTCACGACCCTGGAATACGATAATTGAATGACGGAAAAGTACCATGTCATTCAGACAATCTTCTTAAGTTCTTTCCACTCCTTCACGTCTCCAATTTGGAACCACTCGTTTGCTTTCTCTTTTCCAGAACGAATGAGCTCTTCAACATTCCCAACTTATCGGGATAACTCTAGCAGCTCATTAACAACGAGCTCCGGTTCAAGTTTGGCATCATCGGCTGGTGGTTTGCACATGCATGCTCCAACACCACCTACGCCCATTCCAGTAACGATAACTGGACCTGACGATTCATCTAGGCGTGAAAGTATTAATGGTCGAGTTGATCTTAAACTCGCAACATTCTACACACCAGGAGAGGTACTTCAATAATATTGACATTTAGTTGTAAAGTTGAAATCACATTTGTATCATTTATTATGAACTATTGAAAAATGATGAATATTACTGTGGTTTTCCAAGGAATGCACCGAACTTGATGCTAACGATATTATACCTAGAAGCATCGATGACTATCCATGCGATCGAGAAGATTATAATAAAGTACTGCGGGACATTAATAGTAGTTTACGAAATTCACGACCATCCAGCGTCTCGTTGAAAATTGGATCAAAAATACCAACGGTGGAAAATACCAAGTTAAATTCTTCATCCCAAAGGTGCATCTCAAGGCCGAACATTGAGCATATACCGAGTTTGCCTGCAATATCATCAACGATGAACTATCAAACCTCGCCTGGGAGCGCTGGTGCATTAAAAAAGTCAGCGTCTAAAGTCACGTTAGACTCGAGGTGAATCTGACTGAAATTTACATCTTAATATTAAGCGAGAACAATAGACTAGTGACCTAAAAAAGTTTGATTACTCTTTAAAAGTATTTTCACGAGAACAGTGTGAGATGGAAACATTATTGAATTTGAAACTTATATTTGTAATTATGTGTAAAGTTATACAGCTAAAAGTGCTATTTTGATCTTATTTCGTCTTCTCTATATCATTTATAAAAATATCCAGATCGATTAAATCGAATGGCATATTTATCTTGACAAATATTTTCATAGATGATCGAATGGTTTTACCATTTTTTACATAACATTGACGTCTTTTACGCCAAAAAATATGATTTTCGATTGTGGAAAATGGTCGAAAATGTAATAAACAGAAAATGAGAAGACTTAACAGCAGCGATTACGCATGCCAGTAATTTCTGGCAGTAATAACGCCCAGTGAATTATTCATCAGTAATATTCAATTCTCACTATTCTAAGAAACGTTGTTTTCACGAAGACGTGATCAAAGTTTGTGTATGGCTCATACTTATTTTCGGAAAAACATATTTTCAACCTAAGCAAAATAAAGGATGCGTCCACTATCCGGCACTCGCACATGTTTCCACTTCAAATGTATTTCCTAAATTTTTATATTTCATTTTTGTGTTGCAGGCACACAAGATTTGCTGAGTCGCCACCAAAAACCATCGATGATCGCAGCGTTATTAATATGTCACGATTAGAAGTTGACACGTGCGAAGACTTAAGCGGTAAGCCTTTAATCTATCGTGTTAACAATGAGGAAGACACCAATGACGCCATAGAACTCACCAAGATGAATCGTCTGCTGAGGATATCGCCGCCGCCACGATTACCGCCACCACGTCAAGAAACTCCTGATACTAAGCCAAACAATCATTATCCAATGAATGCGAGCCCCGGAGAGCAAGTATAAGTAAGCCAGTCTTTTTTTTTCTACATCTTTCTTACTTCCATCGGATAAATGAGGTCTCATCATCCTACTTGTCCTGAATAACAATTCCAATTTTTTCTTCTTACCTATTTTTAAAATCCTGTATTATGCATAGCTGAAATGAGAAGACCAAAATACATTAGTATTATATTGCGCGACAAAATGGTTTTGTATTAGATGGTATGTATACGGAATCATGCAAGGTCGAGTATATATGTATGTACATATATGTGATACGTGCTAGTGGAACTTGATAGCCGGTTATACGGGCTTCGCGTGGTGTCATGCCTCGCGTAAATGCTGTAGAGGAAGCGGAGGCAGAGTCACCAAGCCGCCGAGATTAAACAATTGACTGGCGTGATAACGAGGACACTTCCCGCCACTAACTTCATCCTGTCGTCTATAACCCACGACGATTCGATTCATCCACTTGAACCCCAACATATCCACCTATCTCTCCTGTTCTAATATATTACATCGTATCACATACTCATTAATTCCGGACAATCGATTCGAATCGACGATCATTTGCCAATATATTATCCTAACACTAATGCAATTGTCACGATTAGTGAACGAACAACAAGCGATTAAAGTAATTTCCGATACGCAACAGCATTGAAAAATTAATATTTCACAACCATACCAGCATTAGATTGCCATACGATCAATGCTATGCAAAATTACGAATTGCTGACGCAGCAGCAGAAACACCCAACCAGCCGAAGCGTGACTAATCCAGGCGGAAGAGGATGAGATCGTCAGAAATCTCGCGTTTAGTTACTAAACTTGACTTAAAAAGAAGGGGGAAGGAGATGAGAGATAAAAGATACGCAAAGGAAACAAAAGAGAATTGTCGAGAAGAGTTCAAGTGATGGACGATGAATCCGCGGAAGATTGCATAAAATTTAATAATATCATTGTAGACAAAGTATTTCTGTCTTGCAGTTGAAAGTAGACGAACTTGAAACACCGCGATTAGAATCAACATTGGTAGACGGGAAATGAAATATCTGGATCCAACAGACAAGTGGCAGTAAAATGGAGATTCGTTGCCAAGGCCAATATCGCAAGAATCTTTTGCTCCTATATTATACTTTCTATGGTAGACCTCACGAAAAATAGACAGAAATTCTTTCTGCAAATATAGACGAAGATATATCATCCATACGTAAATTGTTCCATTCTGAAAATATACAGGCTTTTTCCCCCCATTACGTCTCACATTTATAATAGCATGTAGGGATTTTTTTTTGTATGGGCATGATACAACTCAGTTCCATAATTGATTATCATTCATACCATGTATATATTAAAAATACTTCAATCTCAAATAATGCATAATTAATTAGTGTATTCTGAGAAAACATTTCCATTTACATTTCAAAATTTATTCATTTTTTTTCTCTTTCGTAAGAAAGACATTGAAAAAAAAAAATAAAAAATGTGGCGTATTCATCATCAATACTATATATAAAAGGTGATGTTGGCATATTTTACTGAACCAATGTGGTTTAGAAAATGGTATAGAATTATGATCATTGACCCGCAGTCGTTGACGAGAAATAAAGGCAAGTGGAGAAGCAAATAAAAGGCGTTGAGTGTCGACTATAATATGTAGAGGGGAGCTGATTGCTCAGACTTAAGAACGAGGAAAAAAAAAAAGAATTATAAGTATAAAACGAGAAGGTATAAAGGCGAGTATAGAACGTGCGTCGACATCGCTGATGAAAAGACTCTGAGTTGGGATCGCTATCACATATACTTGTCGATATCCGCCTTCCCGTGTGTCTCCTTCGACTATACAAATATAACGATTCAACATTAAACTGGTCCATTACATCTTAACTATTATGAATATACAATTGCGAATAAGTGAAATGAAATTGAGGTGAAAATTAAGATGCTGCCATAAAAGTGTGATTAATATAATGTAAAAGTCAACTCTAACATTTACCGGTGAGTCATAGTGACGTGCATGTGTGTATAACCAGTGTGTTGTTGCCACCTGCCACTGGTACATCAAGCAGTGTCGGGCCACGTTTCCAACCGTGCAAAATATATAAAACATCATTTAGTCAAATTAACGCTATTAATACTATATGAGGTTTATTCGCGATATCTGCGCGTGTCACATTCGAAATTAAATGTCTCCCGCTTCATGATTCAGCGCACGCGCATTGACTCATTATTGAAGATACAAATATTAGGTGAGTTGACTTGTGAATTTGTAATATTTACCGCAATAGAGGTGTATCATCATTGGAATTTTCTATTCTTTGTGGAACTAAATCAGTTATAGAGTGATTGAATGTGAAGAATTTAAGTCAGGTATGGAGATTGCGTGAGATAGGAATTTATTATATTAATTGCCACATCACGAGCAAGTTCATTCAATCATGCCCGGTATTTATTTTTCCTTTATTCTCATCACTTCCCACCTTTTTGCGTATTCTCTTCCGCCGGTTGCACTCGCTCCACAATTAACCATCTACTGTATATGAATTAATTACTATAAAGAATAAATAGCACTTGGGGGACTTGAATGAATCAACATCCGATGGCATGTCGACCTACATTTTTCTCGATTATCCAGTGTAAAATGCGCGCGCACGCACAACCCTATAATACAAAATTTATATTCACAATAAATAATGAGACACATTTCACTTTCTAAAAATAGTTTAACAATATTGAAGATGAGAGAGGAAAAAAAATATACTCATTTGTTATCAATACTCGAGAAAAGACTTTCAATTTTCAATTATCACTCGACATCGAAAATTTTACGAACAGACATAGAAATATGTATTTCAATGGAAACGGTAAATCCAAGATTGGTATGTAAATCAGAGTTGATAGACCAGCACCATGGAATACCAAATATTTTGATTGATTGTACACCTGCTTGTACAGAGATCACATAACAACCAGATGTATACATACATATGCATGCATATATATTATGCCCATATGTTGGAAAGTTATATTGGATATATGTGAATTTTCAGCGAATGGTCAAATCGTCCTTCGAGCTATGCGAATCGTGTGTGCCCGTTAGCTCTCAACACACTTTTGTGCACTCAGTCACATACAAATATAAATACACGTTAATTTCAAATATATTCCAATATGTAACTATAGATTCACCGAATATAAATAACATCAACCAGTAGACGCTCACAATACAAATTATCGTAATGTAACAACACGCAAATCAACAATTCCCAACCGGTCCCTACTCATAATGTGTCACATGATTTCTAATCTCAATCACCCTAGAATATTCAATGAATTTTTCTTCAAAATCCATGCCCATTTCACTTAGAAATCCTGCATAATTCCGTATCACTTCCGTCCAATATTTTGTTATTAAATAAAAAATAATTGCCATGAGATTTCATTCAAAAAATGAAATAAAACCAAGTGAAATATTTATACATTATAAATATCCTTGTTTGACCAGATACTTTCAAATGTATATACATATATATTGAAGTTACTGCCAGCATGCTCTATCCAATCCGTTAGTTGAGATATGCATATGTAGCGAGCGAGCGCATGTGTGTCCTTCGCGTCAGCACACTGTAACAAGTACTTTTTCACAAATATATATATATAAACATAAATGAAGACATGAATACAAATAATAATACGAATGTATATGTTTGTATATAAAAGTATATATATATATATGAGTATGTAGAGTGAACGACAATGTAGACTGTGCGTAATCGAATATGCTGAACAACATAGGTAAATTCATGTCTCTGATGCACTCCGGGGTACTTTTGTATACATACGCAAGAATCTTTTGTATATATATTTTATGATATATGAATACACATATACACTCAACAAGATGCACATCTCTCTCTCTCTCTCCTTCGTTCTCGCATTTGCTCTTGCTCATTCACGAACACATGCATTTTACCCCTCCGCCATCGGTGCCAAATGCCATAGCATCCGTTGGCACAATAGCACGCCACGGTCGAGAATCTCAAACAGTTGTGAACGCGAGTCGTGTCTGTTGCGTCTAGTACGTTGCAAAATCACTGTCTTCCTTCTCATCATTATCATCTTTTTTTCTTCCATTTTTTTTTCCTCCCAAATTTGTATCAACTGAAATAAATCGAAATTCAAAATTTGTACATGTGAAATAACTCAATAATATCTCATTTCTATATATACTCATACGGATTGTATGAATCCTTTAATGAATTAGAAGTCAAATTTTATCGGACACAGTTGTTCACACTCGTATAGATTTTTTCATGCATAAATCAAATTTTTATCGTCATTACAGAGATTTGCGTTAATGTACTGCAGACTTGAACGAAGAAAGGATGATATATGTGAGCTGATGAACACGTAAAACTGAACAAAAAAAACACCAAATAATACGGGAAAAACGAACGAAAAAAAAAAAACAAAAAAAAACACGAAAAAGGGAAAAAGCGTAAAAAATGCATTGTGTAAATGCGGACAAGCCTGGGGACTTGGGTGCCCATCATGGCGCTTATACATTTCATTGAGCGGAAATTTTTTTTTGAAAACTACTCAATTGAAACAATAGTCTGTATGAATGAAGGAAAAATACAGTCATTCAACTCTTCAGGTTGTACAAAAATTTCCGACGCACATTGAAATCTAATAAATATAACGATAATATGCGAATAACACGAATTGGAAGGTTGATACTTTATGGACTGCTGTACAATTTGGCGGGCGGAACTTGACAGGGGCAAATCTGGCAAATTTGTCAACACAAGGAATGGAGGAGCCCCAAAAGCTCTTTAGACTGCCGGGTACCATTGAAGAAGAGGAGGAACGTGAACTGGATACTCAGGGACAGCAGTCACCACATGACAATCCCCAACGGGCTGATTCGCCATTGTTAGCTCAAAAAGTAACAGGAACTAATTCTGGTATACCAAGGAACATCACCCTTGTGAGAGTGAGCACACAGAGTAGCAGTATTGGAGGTGTCGGTCGTCAAGACTCATACAGGTTATTATTGAACATATCATTTATAAAATTATCTCATTCATTATTATTATTGATAATTACTCGATCATAATACCAATAACTAACACCACGAATCCTTGTATCTGAGGTTGGCGTGATAGAAATACATTCGACTGTAACATAATCATCAATCACCATGTTAGATGTTTATCTTTGTGCAGGTTGATAATTTATTAACACCCTCGTTCATTATACTTCATCCATAAACAGTGCGAAACATCCACATTGTTTTTCAGCATATCATCACAGCATCGCATGCAAACTTCATCACATTAATCGAAGATTGACTGAACAAAACATTACCAAATGCACAAAATTGTTATTTTGTTTTGTGAAGTAAAATAATATTCATACGGCTTCATAACATATGATCTAAAGGCAAAATACCTGCGACAAAAATATCCTCTACAATTTCAATTTGTACACAAAATTTACGGGCATTTGAGGTAAAAAAAAAAGATAATTTCCACAAGCGCAAACTCATTTTGGGATAATAAAAAATGAAGAAAAGACATGGACTTATAATTAGTACTTGATCAAACAAATTTGATTATATCATAGTAGTGTCATCATGTCGCAATATAATTGAAAGAAAAAATAGAACATATAACTAAACATCGAATACAGTGGATTATTGACAATTGATTTTGGGCAATATAATAATGATTCGTGGTACACATCAACCATTGTATCTGTAACATAAAATGAGGAAATTGTACAATAACAACCATCATGACGATCATGAATCAGGTTGAAAAAGTGCGAAATATGCATTTCTGTTTGGAAAAAAGGTTCTAAACTGAATGAGAATATTCCGTGTAGCTATCGGATTGTATCAGACTGTATGGATATAGTTTTATAGAGTAATTTTGAAGAACCCAGTCATCACTCGATATTCATCAACGTTATTGCGTCAGTTCTGTCTGAATTTTGAATGTATTTCCCTAACTTCCCCACTATATTTTCCAGTATTTACTTAATTCGATGTGCAAGATGCAAGTGCCGCGTGCACCATCTAATAAACAGTGTAATCAATTTCAAATATTGACATAACGATCAAAAATCACTAAAGATTAATCACATTATTAGTGAATGGCCCGCAAGAGAGAACCCGACATAATTTAATATAAAAGAGGTAGCTTTACAACTCTCCAATGGGAATTTAACAATCCAATAAATCCCTTATAATGTTAAAATAACAGCCGGATAAATTTTTCTCTGTTACGAAATAATATTTATGTATAGAACAATAAAAGTAATTCGTTGCGACCTTGCCGTCAGAATTGTCTGTATACTTGCAATATAGTGCCGATTGTGCTCATCCGAGATAAAAGTTCATTTGTTTGCATCATAGGATTACAGTTTGTAAGAACCGCATTATAAGAAAAAAAAAAGGAAGTGTAAAATTGCAAATATGGTGGGATTTCGAAACAAACAATTTCGCGAGTTTGGCAAAACACTTTTGGTTTAATATTACAATAAAATCGATTTCGCATTCATTTTATCGTATAAAACGAATTATCATCCAATCTTGAAATCGCATGATAAATATAAAATTCTGTCACATCTAATTGCAGACGAGTCTGTCAAATACTGCACATTCATAGACTATCCCGCTATGACGAATTACTCTTAAACTTCACGGTTTAAATATTTGATAATAACAAAACAGGCAAAAAATTTGTCCTCCCAATTGAAAGTCTCTTTGGTACTGCTAACGTGAATCAATTCCATCTTCCACCGCGCAGTTCTTCGGACGTAATTTAACACGAAAATATGTGCCGATCTCAAGTCTCCAGAGTATTTTAGTTAGTGATGTATCCGATTGGATTATGAATTTTTCTTCTTAATACGGAATCGATACTTATGGGATTGAGGAGGAGAATTCTTATGATGACATATTGTAAATGAGCGCCTCACTACTTTTTTTCATATTCCGTTCACATGACAGAGCCCTACCTACAAGTAAGTTGTTACTCTGTCTAACTAGGAATAAAATCGTCAATATTATATTAATTTGTCATACAGAAACTCGGTTTTCATTAAATCAACTACAATTCTTTCTCGGTTCTACAATTTTGAGCAGAATATTTTGAGGAATGTCAATAATTTCTTCAAATTCCTACGAAAAAATTGTAAAACATCACTTTTTACTGTGAACCATATAATGCTTTCACCTCAACAAATTTTCGGAATCATCATTTTTTCTCGTGAGCATTAGCTGTCTATGCACAAATGATTATAACGTTGAGATAAATGATCATGAATATGACGCGATCAATCATTATCTCAATAACAACGTTCGGAAAATCGGAAAAAAAATAGAAAAAATATTGACGCAACGAACGGACGATGTCTGTTCAGACTCTTCGCAATTATCAATTCCATATTGAATAATTCAATCAAACTAATTAACAACACAAATGTGTATTTTTAGTTACGCGTAATCCTTACAGGCTATTGAAGAAGAATAATCTTTGAAATATTGCGGACTAATAACGTGATAACTTGAGCTAGAACCTTTCACGTTATCCATACATCGATAACGTGATACACCATATCGAATATAATCTACAAAAACAAACGATAAAGTGTCATTATAAATGCATTAACAGAGCTCACAAGTCATATCGTGAGAAAATTATATCGTGACAATCAAAGTTGAATAGTACGAGCATGACTTGATAGTTAGCGAAATGCGTGGTCTGGTTAACATTGCCCATTGCAATAAGATATACACATACGTAATAACACGGACATGCTGCATTGCAATACTCTTGAGATATCAATTATATAAGTACCCGATAGCAGTTGAAGAAATTTTCGGAACAATATCCAAAGTTATTTCGTAGCCTCAATATAAATACATTTCAAATCATAAAAACGGCATCATATTGTCTATTCATTCCCTTTCATCACACTTAATTTCTTATCATGCGTATTCCCCTCACGCGAATCTTATTCGCCACTCGCTCGTCCTCAAACGAATGAGAAAAGAGCAATAGTCGTTCGCGATCACTGCTCAGTTGACTTCGTTCTCATGAGCAAATTTTATCGCAATTCTATACAACTCCAACAATTCACATAATCACTATCCTCACAATCCGTATTTTTAAACTTGATTGCATTGAACAAAAAGTAAGATCCATCAGTATAACACGAATGTTGAAAATAATCATCATCTATTGCAAAGATTGAAAAAAAAAATGTTTATAGTTGATGCATCATAATGATGAATGGAGTTAAGCTAATATGATACGTACTCCCGCCCCATCAGTGGCGATGGTAGAGTGACTGAAGGGGGAATGGCGAGGGGGCGGTGGGGCCAAAATTGCTACAGCAATATGTCACTATAACACCAACCGTTGTTGTAACGCTGGAGCAACGATGTCGAATGTTGGGATAAAGTATAAAGTGTACGAGCAAATCGGCCGACCATGCGCAAGGATACCAATCAAATCGTCATCAATGAGGCGAAGTCTCAGTGGTCGTAGAGTGTCCCGGAAACGAAACAGCTGGTTGGTTTACATTAAACAAGGTAGCATTCGTCGTTTAGACACGTGGACAATTGAAACATTTCGCAAATTACATTCAACTGTTTTATTACTATTGTCCGTAATCATTATTGACAATCGCTCATACTTCTTATATGGATCAATGAAAATCATTCAGACTTTATTTGAACGTTTGCCAGTGTATGCATAACAAACCAAACAGTCTTCGCATGATCAAATGTGCATGTTTGCCTAATATCTTAGAAAGGAAAAAACCGCCAATTATGTACTATTGAGCTTATATGAATTAATCACTACCAAATTGAATCTATTCTCAACGTTGATTGGCCCTTTCCGGACTCATTGTCCACGCGGGTTCCTCGAGAGAATATTGCCAAGATTTGTTAAGCCTTGTCTTAGTGAATTACTGGTGCACAATCTTACTGTCGGTCTCAAGAGCTGTATTATGACCTAATTGCGCTATTATATTTGAGCTGTATTTCTCTTCACCACTCATCTGATGGAACCTGGTGTATTTAATGCGCTATACACGTTAAGCAATCATTAATCGGCAACTTCCCGTTCACCCGATACAGTGTAACTTTATAAATCGCGCGTAAGAGATGATGATTAGCATAGTATATATACACATTCAAATCAAACTAACGTCCCAATTAAACTTGATATCACATGTGGAATTGTTGCGATTAATACATTATGCATTAATACGAATAGGAATAAGTCCACATGCTTATAAATTTCACATGCTTATTAATAAAATTTTAATGATACATGATGTCATCGATTAACAACTGACTACCTTAACTCGGAAACTTCTGTAACGAAAGTAATGACAAGTATCCGAGTTACGCATTGGAGGGTACTAGATGTTGCGTCTGCTATCATCCATGAAGTATTGTAACCTTTATATTTTTGATGGCTTTCACGTCATGTGTAATCAGCTATTCTTTTTTTTTTTTTTTTATTGAGAGTGGCAAGCAATCATGATAACGTCGGAACAAGTCTCATAGTACATACTAAAGACAGTGATAAGGTGCGTCAGTCAGCCTCTCAGTCATGTACTTGTGTGCATCGCACGCGACTTTCGGTGCCCATAAATATATGTGTCAGTTACGGATAATAAATATGTAGTAATTCCAATTTTATGAATACACATTCCATCCCGAAAATGAGGAAAATCAAAATTAGAGATATAATTGAATGAAACGATAACACAAGGACGTCACATGTAATGTGAGACAATTTTCATAATATTATGTCGTCATTATGTGTGTTGAAACAAGTCAATATTCGCGTGAAAAATATCATTTTTACATCACGTCTTTTATGTAGGTTGACGAGGGACGATAATTTATTTTTGCAAATAACAAAAGTAAACTGTGTTGTTAGTGACTGATAAATGGTGGGCAGTATAGTCAGGTGTCTCCATACTCTGGATATAAAACGTTATGTTTGTCACATCACAGCAGTCGAGTAGCTACATCAGTTATCAATATCACGACCAATTATTCCTTATTGCACCGGCTCACATCAAAAAGTGTGTAACAATATTGCGAAACTGCAATATGGCCATCAGTAGAATGCTAGAAAAAATCAGACAACATCAGATCTGATGCTCAAATTGGCATATACAGTGATCTTGACCCAAATAAGTGGTGTTTATTATCAACCCAATGATGATCGAATGAAACTAATCAACAGAATTGTCATCCGCAATCGTTGATTATCTACTTCGCGGGTCATCGATGCAGCGCACCTATAGGAACACAGAGATTTTTATTTATCTGATTCCAATTGATATCGACAGTTACAAAAAAAAACAATTTTTCTCCGAAAGTACTTATGAGTAATTATATTACGCTTTTCTCAAAACATGAATGGAGATACAATCAATGTTCGTAATTTAAATGGTCACACCTATTACGGTGAGAACGGGGACGATCAAAAATTAGTGCAGTCACGATGCCAAACGCCAATTGTCGTAAAAGTGTCAAACAAACACGATGCATCATTTCGAAGCAGGTATACTAATCATAATCATAAACCTCTGAGAAAGCCAAGTTCTTCTCGTCATCTTACCGGGTATTTCAATGTCATTCTCCATACATTTCAAAGAATGATAACGGGGAGCAGAAAATTAGCTGTTCAATATTTTTGATAGTAAAGTATATTATTTATAGCTTTTCAAGTTTCTTCCTTCTTACAATTGAATATATAAAAAACAAACATATACACGCACATTTGACTACATGTGTAATGCATACGTGCAAGAATGATACAGTTGATATTGCACAATGTATGGTAAATTAATTTAATTAATGATATCATCATAAATCAGATATAGACATATTCATCTTGACACTAAGTATATTCCCAAAGTCAGCCTTGTGCCAACATTATTACCAATGTCAAATACCACTATTTGAGTAAATATGCATAAAGAATAATTACGTTTTGCATTACAAACATGATAAATTGATGTGTCAAAAAGTCATATTATCATTAAAGTGAATGAATAATTTCCAATGATATTGGAAATAATTCATCATCGTTTGAGAATGAAAATTCCATATTATAGTTACGTAACCTTTATTTGAATATTTGGTTGTATTGAAGGTCGGTTGACAATGAAATATCTAGTATACTTGAATACACCTACGAGAAAATAATTCTCAACACGCGATAGCAACGTCGTTTGGTCGATCTGCTGTTTTCCCAGCTTATCTATAGGTCTGTAGCTATATTTCATATGTGTCACTGTGACGAAATGATATATGTAGGTACACTTGATCATGCACAGTATTATAGTCAGTAAGAATTCTCGCATCAATACGAAAGAATAAAAAAACATTGCGCACTTGCACAGTCAATTATTATCATACATACTCACACACCCACTGCGCATTCACATTGAAGTTCATTTTTCTCATATTAACAAAAAAGAAATGAGTTGGATAATTACCATAAGCTTTATGATATGTGACAGATACATTGAAGTGACTAAGGTTTAAAGATTGTCTCGCGGAAGTGAACAATAATTAAAGTGGAATTCATTGACAATTGAATTGTGGAACGAAATATCTATGGAGATTTGCATTATAAGAACAGTACTAATTGATATCCTCATTCATATGACCTATATTTGCAACGATATGAACTAAAGCTATTTTACATACATATGCGCGGGGGAAAAAAATGAGTGAAAAATGAATTTATGATAGGATTTAATATTTGTTGACACGAGTAATCAATCACACTTTCGTTATCATGATATTTCAGGAGCCGCTACAGATCAGGACCGGTGAGAAAAATTCGTAGACGTGCAGTTCTAAAAAATGGGGAATGCAATGTTCTTCAGTCACGCATATCACGTAGATCGTTGCGTTTCCTGCAGGATATCTTCACCACACTTGTTGATACCCAATGGCGATGGACCTTGTTATGTTTTACATTGAGTTTTGTGCTATCTTGGTTGGGATTCGCTGTAATATGGTGGCTAATCGCTTTTACCCATGGTGATTTTGACGAGAAACATTTACCACCAATCCAAGCCGAAAACAATTGGACACCCTGCGTTTATAATATATTCTCATTCACGAGTTGTTTTCTATTTTCAATTGAGACCCAACACACGATTGGTTATGGGAGTAGATCAACTACAGAGGAGTGTCCTGAAGCAATATTCGTTATGTGTATTCAAAGTATCGCTGGTGTAATGATACAAGCATTTATGGTTGGCATTGTATTTGCAAAAATGAGCAGACCTAAGCAACGCACGCAAACATTACTTTTTTCGAGAAATGCCGTAATATGCCAACGTGATGGAGAATTGTGTCTCATGTTCCGTGTTGCTGACATGAGAAAATCCCATATAATTGGGGCAACAGTGCGAGCGCAAGTAATCAAAACGAAAACAACGAAAGAGGGTGAAGTACTGAGTCAAAATCAACAAGAACTGATCATTGGCACTGACGGCAACAACGGAAATATATTTTTCATTTGGCCCATTACCATTATCCATAAAATAAATGCAGACTCGCCATTCCACAATATGTCAGCGGAAGATATGTTGACTGAGCGTTTTGAGGTAGTTGTTATTCTTGAAGGAACAATTGAATCAACTGGACAAACTACACAAGCACGATCGAGTTATTTGCCGCAGGAGATTTTGTGGGGTCACCGTTTTGACCCAATGGTATCTTATTCAAAAGAACGACAGGGTTATGAGGTCGATCACTCGCTATTTAATTCAACAACTCAAGTTGATACACCATTGTGTTCTGGCCGTGAGCTCGCTGAATTTTATCGAATACAGGATGATTTGCGTCATGGCACTGGTGAGTGCATCTTACTGTTATCGATACTTGATAAATGTTGATTGCTTATGTTGTGTCGCTTAGTGTAAAAAGTAATGTTTGGGCTTTATCTCAAATGATTAGCGCTTCTCATCATTAGTTACCCCAAGATACCCCTAATACACCAAAACCACTGCAATTAATATTATTGGATTGTTTCATCCATGTATAATGACTTAGTTCAAAGTTTGACTCACTCATTATTATGTACGTTCAATTCGATAAAGTCCTCATGTTGTCACACGTCTTTTGTCTGATTGCTATTGGTGCTGGTATATATCATAGATGGAGTTGGCCTACTGAGGAAAATTCCCAGTGAACCCAGAACTGCCCCAGTAATACTGAATACGTACAATCAAAACGATGGGTCTGGATACTTGGTACCACCACATGGATTTGGCTCTCAAGGATCACCGAAACTTCATTTAGACATCCCATTGATTGATGAGACACACGGAGCTTGACAGTGTCCCAATTTTTTTTCTGTGACAAGTGTCCGGTATATACCCATTTTATATACAAAAAAAAAGTCAGATACACCGCGTAAGAGTTTTTCCGCGAGCTAAATATATTTAAATAATTAATATGCCATTTGATGATGTATGATAATTGCCTTGTGATGGGAACGCTAATTACTAAATAATTGAATTTAACGTGTTATTGTCTCGCTCGATATATTGTCTTTTTTGATGGGAATTAACAAACTTATTCAAATATAAATTAAAAATGTACATTATTTTCTTGTATTTGTAGATTCATATCAAAGCGACAAGCATGGTCGAAATGTTAATGATATTTAAATACTGGATGGTAGAATACACATTAGAAATCATTCAAAACTTAACGGTCAAGTATTTTTGTAGGTTTCATTGTCGATGACGAAGTAATGTGTATGGAGCCATATCATGATGTTCATCATTACACAAATCATCATCGTCCAACTATAGTGGGGCCCAATCACGGTTACATAGTGCGAACTGAAAGTACTAAAAGTGATAACAGTTTGGAGGAGCATGGAGTGATTAGCAGAAACGTTTATCGAGATGCTCACAGTCGGATACCAAGTCCACATCTCATTTATCATCCACAACGTGATTCAACGGGCAACGAAAAATCAATGGAAACTGACAACGATGGCATTCAGATAATCGGAGAAATGGAATTACAACATTTACCAGAAGCAGTTAATCGAGAAATTGTGAAAAATAGTCGTGAAATAATATTTGAGGAAGAGCCTCGTGAATCTGATGCTCTGCTTTCACGAGAAGGGAGCTCATCATCGATGCGACCAGTTATTCAAAAGCGTATCACACCTTCGCGTTTTCCAGTCTTATTAGACGAAGAAAAAAGGTTACTGAGTGATTCAAAGAGAAATTTGAGTTTCAAAAATGTTGCCCTCCTCGATGAAGAGAAACGATCACTTAATGGCTCACGACGTAATCTCAATGGTTCGAAGAGATACGTTCTCGTATCAGTTGATAAAGCCGAAGGTTGGAATGGAAGTGCACGAAATCTTCAGATAGGTAGCAAAGAGAATTTAATTTGTGCCCGCCGGCATACTGGAAGTGGGGAAAGATTAAATCTAATGAAAAACAGTAGAAAAGTGCCGAGAGAACATCTAGATGCTAAAACTAAACGTAGATTGATCGACCCAACGCAATCGGGCGGTTCGATACCATACCATTTTGCAATAGATGTAGAGAAACAACCAAAACCGATTAACGCGCAATCTGGAAATAGTCGAGATCATGAAGAGATAACACCTTCCTCTTCAGCCGTTTTCATAACTATGCCCAGTGAAATAAATGCGGCACCGCCAACATCAGAATCTGCCCTCACTCCTGAATCTGGCTTTGCCGAAGGCCCACTCTCAAGTCCGGAGTTGAGTGAACGAGAAACGCAATTTTCAAACAATTCAAGTGCCATCTCGCGAAACAGACTTAGTTATGAGCATGCCCAGTTGCAAGATGTCAATGATATCCTAACCCGGACCAGCAGTGGTAGTAGTTGTTCTGACAGTGATGTTGTATCAAAAGAAATATTAACCACCAATTTTCCAAAAGAAAAAATGCCACCAGCGAAACCACCAACGCGACAGACAATATCATACACAAGTGTTTAGTTCGACTTTTTAGAAAAGTGATAAAAACAGATTACAACAAAAGAAGAAAAAAGAAGTAAATGAGTAAATTTCGCTCTATTATATGGATGTGTAGATCGATACTTTTTTTGGTATTTTATCATTGATACATTGTGAAATATTTGATAATATCCCGCGAGTGATTTTGAAAAAGCTCTTCACTCTCAAAAAAAAAAGTAAGTGCAATAAAATATGAAAGAAAATTAGATGACAATAATAAATAAGACTTTGACTGCTGGACAGTCTTTATGGGAGAAACCCCGTCAATAGCCATTATAGATATAATAATATTAATAATAATTATTGAAGAAGAAAATTGAAAATGAGATATGTGGAATTAGCCTGAAACTAAACTTTTGTTATTACTGTAAATATTTGACAGTCACGGAAACGAATGATATGTATAAAAAGAAAATAATTTGTAATAAACATCAATGAAATCGATACAATTTATCTTTCCACACTCAATACATCATCCAAATTTACCTTCTTCATTCGATACGGATGTTTACACAATGTGCATTGTTAAACATTCTCAAAATGGCACAAAAAGTTGTGAATAAAATTTTCCTCAATCATTTTTCCTCAGCTCATAGAGACGAAGAACACTAAACCAAATCCATAATTCACCCACTGAAATTGATGCAAAAATAATTATTCCTTGTCATTCGATAAATTATCAATCAATCATTAGTTGAAGCATTATTCTGATGGAAAGAATAACGTACTCATAATCGAGGCTGCCGCGGTCACATAAGTAATTGCAGTGTAGAATGGCAGCCGCATAAATAAAAGCCAAAACGCTACAAATGCATCGCCAATATTGCACACAATATCTGGTAAGGTCACCACTATCAATGGCAGACTCCATCGTGGACGCATCTGCGTGCAGATAATGCTTTGTTTTAAAATATCAGAATATGGACGGAATGTAATTAGCGAAACTAACAACTCACCCATATAATTGAATACAGCTGCATGCACGCAGTTATTGAATAGACAATTGCATACGGTACCGGGTAACCGACACTAACCATAGCCACGGCTTTTCTCGGTGGCACAAAACCATTAACAATTCTCCCATTGTCCAACAGACTGTATTCTATACATCCATATCGTATCCCATGATAGCTCAATGCCAGCATTAAAGAGATCAGCAACAGCGACTGAATGGTATAAAAAATTTCATTCTGCATCGATTTCCGTGGTACGAATTTTTGCGTAGATTCTGATTTTTGTTCATGTGCCATCACATGCAATATTTTAATTTCATCCTCTTGACATTCCTCCGCCATTTGGAATTACTATGGGAAATGCCCATGCAAATTCTACCATGAAATGAAAGTTTGATAAACATTGAAAAATGAAATATTCAATTCCTGTGTATAGATTACCTCTAATTCACCGATCTTCCCGGCATTTATATCCTTCTCACACATTCACCCTCTCACTACACCACTTTCAGTATCAACACGGTAAATTTATGTGTTCTCACATTAATTATTTTGATTAATTTCACTCTTTCGTACGCCAAAATAAAACAATACATGTGCGACATCCAATGACATTTTCATAGAGTGAATTTTGTTTCAAGAGTATATTAATCTCCAAGAATAGATTCCACGCATTTCGAATGCCTTGAAGCTAATATCAATCAAATAACCTTATAGATGCCGTCAACGAATGACGAATTATTCAGATTGATGATTTGAAAGATATTAAGATTGAATACCTCACCGCTCATCCATACGCAAATCGTGGAATATTCAAAGCTTATTGAAAATAATGATACCGTGCAGAAGGGGCAGCAACTGTCGCACATTCGGTGATAGAGGTAACCAGCTGGTAAGAGATCAATATCCTATTTGAAATTTTCCCGCATAGATATGCTCAGATAATTTTTCATGAATTTCTTCTTTTGCCAAGCTGCTGAACCATCCAATGCTTTGCACATTATGTGATTCTTGGGCACCGTGGGGCGTGATTGGAAATCGATTTTATGTAATAATCCTTGGAATCCTTGGGACCGTTAGTTAGTCTATCGTAATTCTAATATAACGTCTCAAATATTGATGCTTCAAATATATATCAGTCATGACACCAATTGAATTTTGACTTTGCTTCTGTATCAAATTTTATTATTCAGGTAATTACTACTTACGACGTCATTCGGATAATGAACTGTAAATTATCAACAAAATATCCATCTCATCGTCGGAGTTCGGATATTGGTGAGAAAATTCATGATATATGTTTTCATTTTACTAACGCCATTCAAATTCTATTACAGTTTCATGGGACATTGAACGTGATCTCAAACTTATGACATCTGTGCTTGTGATTGAACATTATACTCTGATAATGATTGGCGCTATCACGGTAATATTTTCTAAGTAATCTCACAACTATAACACTCGTCAATTAATTTTCCATATTGATTGCGAGCTAGGAATACCCAATATTGCATATACCGTGGCTACTCATGCAGGTATGCGTTATCATTGTGGAAATGGGCGCATTTTTCACAAGAATTATTATGGACGGACTCTACATTCACCGTACAGAAATATTGCAAGCCATCATTGTGCTATTTCATTGGCTGCAAGTATTCTGTCTGTGTATCCGGCAATTCAAAGAAGTATAACTATAATTATACTCCCGAATAATAAATAGATGCGATACTAAAAAGATAAAATACCTTGCGCAATCACTTTCGCATCATTGGCTTCTTATATTTTTGATTTTTCAATACAAATTTTCATGATCTTCAATTATTTGGAGCCATGTTCTCGTCACAATATATTATGGCTGTCACACTCGTTATATTATTCATCGAAAAATTGTTCGTTATAATTAGCAATAGGTGAAAAAAAAAGAAGGAAAATGTCTTCAAATCGTAGACATTTTTTAAATGAAAATGAAAAGACATCACAGTTAGCGACGCATGAAGATTTAGACATGAAAGTACTGTCAAAAGTAAGAGTCTTACTGTGTGATAAGCTCTCAATTATATGACATTACTGCAATCAGTTAATTGTGAATTATCCATTGATAATGTAAATTGTAGGCTGAAACGTTGTATGTAAGCTTCATGTGTCTTGTGGTATCTTGCTTGAGCTCCGTCACATTCGAAGTTGGTGCCAGATCACCGCTTGGACATTCGGTGACCAAATCAGCAACATTTAACGCTCTATTTCGCCGTAACTACAGTAATCTCTTTTGAAATATAAGCAACACTGATTGCAGATGAACTATTACTCGATTCCTAATAGCAAACATCAAATGAATTGATCGTATAAATAACAAAGTGACGTGAAATTATGCAAATAATTATCAATTTCAGATATGATAGTAAAAATACCAATGGGGAATTTTGTGTCTTCTCTAATATCAACAATATTCTTAGCACTGGGCGAAAAGTACAGAATCCCATATCTTTATTTACCATGGCTCGTAAATACATTCAAAGGAATGATTTTTAATGAAGGTCCAGCCCTCGTCAGTCTGTCATACAACCAATTACCATATGCAGTTATTCCTGCCAGTACTTTTGGATTCATGACAATCATATTATTCGGTATTCGAAAAAACATTTATTCAAATACGGTATTGCATTCAGATGGGTTCATAACAAAGTAACGATTGAATCTGATGAGGTCTCCATTATGAGTCTAATCACACCTGACTAACAGAATGATATCAAAATCAGTCTAATTCGATTTAATGGATCAAATTCAATCGGAAGAGATCTTGATAGGTTGGATTGACTCAGAATTGATCAATCCAGACTCAACATCACATCAAAATAACTTTGATGTTAAATCATTTCATTTGAATCAATTCTTCTCATCTCAAATCTCGTGACTGTAATCAAACCAATTCGAATCTGGTTAATTTTTTTTCGCAGTAGTCAATCATGAACTCCAACAATACCTAGCGAATAAACTAAATATTGTATCATAAATTGAATCATTCTAGTTGAAGAATTTTGTCTTTGGTGTGACGTCTTTGGAAGTTTCAAGAGATGCTGGGCTGATTATAAAAATCATAAAGAGAAAGTTAAAAATGAAGATTGCAACCACACTATGACACCAACAATGAACGAAAAGGTTGATGGTGGATGTGAACAAAAAATTAATCCACCTGATAAATCGAATGTCGTGACCACCACAATTCACGAACCTCACGATAAGGTAACATTCCCACGGCACATACCAAATGAATCATTGAGCTTCTTCAATCCAAGACATACTAAGAGTTTGATCGCTTTAAATTATTCTCATTGTCATGATTGATACGAACCACCGAAAATTACTTCCCAATGACTAGGCCTGAATTTTCCTCATACATTCTGCAAAATAAAATCAGACAATACATATCAAAACAAATAATCATGAATTTTGTTTCATATACCCAAAGACATTAAACGTAATATTAAAATCATGCAATCAGGACTTACATTCACCCGCAATACCGCGAAATTTTTGATATTGAATCTGTCGCACGCGCCATCTTGCGTGCGCGCATGCGCAAAGGCCTCGCTGCACATGCGCACACTCCTTGCACAAATGAATACACGACATATACGTATATATATAAATATATATATATCTATATATATATATCTATATATATATATATATATATATGTAAGTTTGCCTGGTATTCGTATGTCTAAGCGCGGAAACCGCTGATCACAGGATCACACTCCGCTATAAGATACTCTCTGCGTTACTACCAGTCGAAGTTTTCTTTTTTTGAGGTTATACTAACGGATTTGATGCCGCAATTCAATTTTTTTCCTATTTATTTTTGAAAAGATCTGTCTGTGTTTTGTGAATATTTCTGAAACATCGAGACTTAACAAAATATCGAACAGAAGTGCCCTCGATTCAATTGAGGAGATAGAAGTCAAAACGTTAATCGAACACTTAATCCTCATCTAACAGTGTCCAATTTTTGGAGGGAATTTTCATAAAGGTACGTTACTGTTAATGTTCAATGCAGAATTTTTTTTTTACTCAACAGTATCAGTGTATTGACAAAAATTCAAACTTCATTTGTTTATGATTATTACACACATCGTTCGAGTTTAAATGAGATATTTATTTACTATGAAATACAAATGCAATATCTCGACAATATCATTCATATACAGGTCTTAATTTTTTTTTGTTCAAATATTCAATACGATTGAACAGTAATTCATGATTTACTAGCCAATAATGGTTAATGCGTTGAACAGATAGTCATCTGGCTGGCTATAATTTTCTGAACAGTCAATCATTTACCGATAAAACGCATTTACGTCGTACGTATTCATAACCTCACTCTTTTTAACCGCCACACGGTGCAAAAGAGCATCCATAAATGAATGATTAGGATGGGTCAACAATAGTTACGTTGTTATTATCATTTTGTCAATTATAATGGAACCGATTGTAACACACTTTCATTCATGTAATATATTAGAAAGTTATTGTAGCAGAAGCCAAAAGTTTTCGTTCGTGAATCCAATAATTTTGAATCTAACAACATTTTACCAATGGAGCTATCAAGAATACGGTTTTAGTGTCAGGTAAAATCGTGAATATTCATATATAATTTGAAAATCACTTGGCGTGGGAATATATTCTGTACATGAGAATGTTTACGCCATTGAATCTTAGACAGTCACAATACATGTTTGAAATTTTATTGATTATTATGAAATGAGATAATTCGACTGAGCATACTATCAAGCTGTTTTTCGATACTGCTCACAAGTACAATTCTCCAAGTCAATTATACACATGAACATACATTATCACATAGGGTATGAATAAAATTGCGGTAATATCTAGAGCGATCTAAACATATGAATAAAAAAATTAAGTATACTTTCGTTTTATGTACAAGAATCAACTTAAAGTATTTATATTTTTTCACCTTCGAGATATACGAGTTCTACAAACTGCTGCGTCCGTTGTTATTGTTAACGCGCACAACTATCAATCACTTTGGATTTCATCCTGTTTTCTTCAAGACCGATTAGGTCACTCGGCCTTTAATGCACTTCATTTTTGTGCGTATGCAACCGTGCTCATCAACCAAGTTCCCATCCTTACACCTCGAAGGCGTCCCACTGCTACGCTATCATTGCAGTTATTGGACTAAATCGCATTATTTTGCTCAACAAAATCCATGCAGCTGATGCGAGAGCACACAGAGTGACACCACCCCATCCGAAATCCATACTCCACGATGTTGTGAATTGTCTGGCATTGAGAATAGTCTTGGGCGCCGGACCACCGACAACTCCGTCTTCAGGGCCATCAATAATTCTCGCACCGCGATCTTGCGCTCTCTTGAAATGTATTATCGTCAAAGTGAACAGTGCAAACGTCGCTACAATAAAAAACAACATGAATATATATTTATCTAAAGCAGATATGAACCTATAAAATAAAAAATTTTCAAGTGATAATTTTACCAGCAAGGAGGTACATGACTCCAGTGACAAGAACTGCAGAAATTTGATGTCTGCATAGACCGAAACATCCAACGAGTACTGCACTACCAAGTATGATAAGACATACCAACGAACAGGATATACTTAAATTCTGCATACCTGGAAAATGAAATGACGACATTGTGAGAATATCCGTTCACGGTAGTTTTCATCGGTTAAGAATAAATTATTAGTACCATGTCAATTTACAATTTTATTCAACCGCTAGCGAAATGAAATTCCCGATGCACGAGTTATTGATCGTATCAGTAATGTACGACTGATTGGCTAGCCATTTAGATTCGCTTGCTTTTATTTCCTATGTATTCGCCTCAATTTATTGTTTTCGCTTTGATTGGAATTTTATGACGGTCGACGTTAATTGGGATTACAGTCAAACATGCAATTAAGATACTTCCATAGCCACAATCAACGCAGGAATGACTTTTGAAGCGGATTTATCATTAAAAAATGTTTGTGAATACATTTTTTCATCTTTTAAACGGCCTGAAATCTCATACTCCCACAAGACACATTTGACTGAGGTAGTGCGCGCGAATAATTCATATAGAGCTAGCGGGTATTCATGATGGCAACTCGCTTTTCCTATTTCACCTCGTGAATGAATAAAGTCTCGGTAAAATAAAAAAATTGGCATTCATTCATTATATAGAATAAAAATGAAAGCTTGTACTCACGACTTTGCCATGCAACACGGAGTTCCTCATGAGCCTCATCAGGCGTCAAATAATTTATGCATCGTTCTTGTGGGAAGCCCACCTGTCCGAGAAGTCGAATTTCATTCTCTGGAACATGAAACATCAAACAAATGAAAAACAAATCAAAAAGTTGTAGAATAATTGAAGAATAATTGAAGAATCATTACTATTAGCAATTGTTCAAATATGCATTGAGGAGATAATTAGCTACGAGGAAGTAATACAATATGGCTGCAAATAGAATTAGAACAAGATCAAAGTGATGCACCGAGTAATACCCTGTACTTTTTTAACCTTGTAACGCGCTCATCAAAGGAACATCCGCTGAAACAATAGAGTGATAACGTCGTCACGCAATCCCCAGGATTTTCCCTACAAAATTTAGATGGCAATTGAACGATCAATATTCCAACCAGAGTCAAGGTAATCCTCACACTGGCACTGTGTTTATTTTAAATCCAAACAACTCACCAACATGAAGAGATAAAAGTAGCATACATTTCCGATTTTTTAATACCAAAAAAATATTCAATATGCTACATTTAATATTTATTCCGGATCAATTCATTTTGGTATATGATCTTTTATTATAGTGGTAGAAAAGTAATAGCAGGCCATAACACTTACCAGTCAGTGAAACGCACATGGTCCAAATACCTCCATGCATTGGAATGAGGAAAGTTGATCGCAAGCCAATGCGACTTTGTGTATGATCCAACGGATTCTTCAGCATAGCCACACGACCATCCAGATACCACGTGGTGTTGATATTAGCTTTATTCAACATTTCACGATCCCAAGTGACTTCCTCCCAATGGTCTGACATAATAGCCCCGCACAACAGAGCTGTCGCTATATGGAAAATTGTACATTAAAAGTGATTGAATGCATCGAACCAAGCGTTATGAATTAATATCTCAATCAAATTTGATTTTTTATATGGATTGTTAAGCGGATGTTGAGGCATATTTTTCACATAAACATTTGTGTATTATACCAATAGAAATACATAACAGAACCCTCATGCATTTGTAATGCAGTATGTAAACTGCACATGTTCATTGGAATTTGCCCAATAACAGCGATCGAAATTATTGTTTCAAAAAATCCCTACCAACGACGTTGGCAATATAATTGTTAAAATTTATTTACCTGCTAGTGTAAGTGTCAACGTGGCAAGGAGGAATATGAGGCGCGGTACTGGACCCCTTGGTACGCGGGAAGGCTCCATCCCCGGTGGTGACCAGGCGCCCACTGAAGTGATAAAACTTGGCCGTGACGGAGTAGCCTAGCCGAGCAACACTCACGAGCATACACCTACTATACTGACGCCGTCGCCGTCAAAAAGGGGTTCGCCGCCCTTTCTCTCATCGTTGACTCGCGACTCCGGAGCCCTCTGCGTCGTTGACGTCGCATTTGTGGAATCGACCGTAGAAACACGCAATTTCCACACCCATAGTGGAAATCAGTTCACTAGGGATGCTCCAATCATCCCAAATCCCCATCCTTGATGAGAAGCAGAGATAAATTCATCACAAAAATATGATGAAAGCGGCAGCTAGGAAACAGAATGTAGCCAATCACACGACGATATTTTATAAAATTTCATTGATTTATGCGCGTCTATAATTAATTTGAAAATCCCCTGATATTCCAATTTGTAAAATAATTCCTTGAGGCAATAAAAGATCTTGGAATCATTCAATTCAGGTATATATAAAAAAGTGGCAGATATTAATTCAATTCCATGCCGCTGTAAGCCGGATATTGGTTTCATCAGTCTCCCATCCACCCTTCCGTTCGCTCTCTCCTGTTTTCCCTCGTTCTTTTCGATGAAATTGGCTGTATTATTAATGTTATTAGCTTGTGTCAAATTTTTTTTCTTTCTGTTGCAGATGGCAGATGTCATTGAAGATGGGCCTTTTACGAATGCTGCCGCCGCGATATCGCAAGGAAAGCGTCATCTTTTAGTACGAGATTACACTGCAGCGGTGACCGCGTTTGCCGAGGGACTTGAATTATTGTCCAAAAAACATGGTGATTGTGGGGATGAGCTCGGTGAACCATATCTCCTTTATGGTCGTGCTTTACTTGGATTAGCACGTGAGGAGGCGGGTGTTTTGGGCGGTGGTGTACCAGGTTCCGACGGAACGGAGGAGGCAGAAGAAGTTGATGAGGACGCCGATGACGAGGAGGGTGAAAATGATAAATTGAGTAATATTGATGAGAAAGAGGAAGATGAAAATGAAGATACTGCCCCCGATGTAAATAAAACTGATGACAAAAAAATCGCCGAGCAGAATACAGTTGAAAATGAAGCGGGTAAACCGACGGAAATCATAGAAGAAAATGCTCCCGGTTCAAGCAAAGAAGAAATTATAAATAATGGAGAATGTACAAATGATGAAAAAGAATGTGATAATGTTCCGTCTGGTAGTGGTGGCAATAATGATGAGGGTGAGGATGTGAATAAAGAGGAAGATGAAGATGATCCTGGTCGTGGTATCGATTTGCAAGTAGCTTGGGAAGTTCTTGAGTTAGCAAAAATTGTATTTTTGAAACGTGGAAAATCGGGGTATAAAAATCTTGCTGAGGCTTACAGATTACTCGGCGAAGTGGCGATGGAGAGTGGCAATCATCAAGTCGCCGTATCTGATCTTGGGCAAGCTTTAAAAATACTAGAGAATGTCGAGCCGTATGAGTCACGATCCATAGCTGAATTGCATTATCAACTTGGTCTCGCACATTCCTTACTGAATGATTTCGATGCAAGCATTGAACAATTTAACGAAGCCACCAATTTATTGGAAGCTAGAATAAAAGAATTGGAGAAGACAAAAGAACCACCCAAGTCTGACGATCCATTTTATACAATTGAAGGCGAGATAAAGGAGTTGAAAGAATTGCTACCGGAAATTCAAGAGAAAATAGTAGACATGAAAGATTTTAAACAAGAAGCATGTCGACTCGTTATCGAGGGTATAAAATCCAAAGTGGCTGGAAGTTGTGCCAATGGTGCTGGACCTAGCACCGATCCCACCTCATCCGCCACTTCGACCACTGCAGACGATGCAGTTTCACCCAAACAAATTAAACCAGCCAGTGATATATCTCATCTTGTACGAAAGAAACGCAAAGCTGAAGAAACACAAGTAGAAAATGCATCACCTTGTAAAAAACCCACTCCATGAATCAATGACGATAAGACATTATTAGATTTAATTGAATTTTTTTTCAAGCCCTACAATATAACTTATCCACAGAATCATAAATTAAATTTCATAGACGTAAAACCTGACGTGAAAATATCTTGATTGACCTCTCTATTATGAATGTTGACATTCTATTCAACTTTTTTTTTGTGTGGGTAAAATTTTCCAGTGTTAGGCACTAGATTGCAGTTAAATTATTACCGACTTTTTTCTTCATTTTTCAAGTCATCTCCCATTCTTGTAATAGGTTTCAAACTTTTGCTTCATTTTCGTCCGTGCGTGTCATCCATAACTAATAATTATAGAAGTAGATTTAATGTTTCATTTTCGACGAACTCTTCCCTCGACTTTTATTTATTATCACAATGACAATTAAAAGAGTTGCAACAATACTTGTGGCTATGTGTGTTATACTATAAATAGATTAAAATCAATAAAAGTTGAATCCGTACATTTTTTTAAAATATGTGTTGATCACTCTCTGATTCTCCCATATGGTTTCCATAATTTTTGGAATACTTGATATAACAATTGACTATCAGGACGGATAGAACTGAATTAAATTTTACTTTTTCATTCGCAGCACGTATAGATAATTTTGATGGACGGAATCCTTTGATAAATACTAATTACATTATTAGTACTTTACCAATTATCGTTGATTGTACAATCTAATTGCCTCGACCCACTTGTACCTAATTGAATATCGTCTTATTCACCCAAAAGTTCCTCAATGCCATCATCTTTGTCATAGACACTTTCGTCTCGTTGAACATTCAAACGATATCCTAGTGCTTCCAGCACACTACTATCGTAATAATAGTTCAGATTAATTGAAGGCACTAAACGCTTCAACTCTTCAATGGAAGCGCGAGCTTTGTCCATATCTCCTATACTGACATAATGTTGTGTGATAGTTGCGAATAAATCGCCCCGACGCACAGATTGTTCCAAATTACTGCCGTGTGCATCAATCAACTGTCGCAACTGATACACTGCCGCTTCACTTTCACCTCTGTCGAATGATCTGAAATAGAAAAGATGATGATTATGGTCACGTGGTATGATAGAAAAATCGAAAGTGGAGAATAAACATTTCGAATCCTACTAACTTTTTTATATCTAAATATCGTTTTATTATACTCATTCGGGTGTTCACGACTTCAACAGCGCGTTTGTGTACTTCATTATCTTGTCCATTAGATACTTTAGACAAACATCGTGCAGCTTGATTCAATGCATCTAAGGCTTTTTCATAATTTTGAAATTCATCAATTTCAACTTGTGCACATGCCACATAAAAATTGGCTAGCAAATCCATAGCTTTTGCTTTTGAATAAAAATTCAATATGTTTTTGAGAATATCTGGTTGATTTTGCCAATCGAGTGATTGTAAATAATTTCCAGCCATTATATATATATCTCGTTGCCGTGAAACTTGAGCGAAGAAACATATTTTTTCCGTATCACCAGATTTTAAAAGTGCTTTCATTGCTCTCAATTTATTTCCAGCTTGTGTAAACTTTTTCGTAGCCAAATGATAATTTCCCTGTTCGAAGGCAATTTCACCAATTTTTTCCAAAATCGCGATTCGCATTCGTTCACGTTCCACATCATTCTCCATTTTTATAATTGTCATTTTTTCCGCTAAATCTTCAGTTAGCGTGATATTATATTCCTGGATTAAATTCAATACTTCCTTATATTTTTTCCCTGTGGCCAGTAACTCAACGGCTTTATCCATCTGACGATTCTTGACGAAAAAATCAGCGCACTTTTGGATTATTTCAGGATCAGAATCAGCATTGATGTCCATTGTTATGAGTTGAAGTGCATCATACTGTTGTGTAGCAAATGCAAGATCCAATGCTTTTGGGAGCAACGACGCTTTATGATATAACAATACTGCTTTATCAGGTTGTTCGTTTTCTTCATAATATTTCGCAACGTCAATTTGTGTTTGTCTCGACGCCAACATTGCCAAAGGCCACAGTTCTTCTGTCATTGCGTTGTCCTGGTTTAATTTCATCATGAATATTTTCAAAAAAAAGACGGTAAAATGACAGCATCATATAAGATTATACGTCCATGTAAATATATTACCTTGCAAATCCTGATTGCATTGTTATAAGCCTTAGCCATGGTATAGAAATGTACAGCTTGCGAAGGATTATTCGTAGATTCATAATGTGCAGCTAAATGATAGGCAGAAGCTGCATGATTTGTTTTCGTAACAATATCGCTAACTTGATCTTCACGACCCAGATAACAGAGTAATCTCGTCACTGCCAAAGTATCCTTCGCATCGTCATAAAGCCTCAATGCACCCTCCATATCTCCCATCGATTCAACATATTGAGCGTGCCAATTTTTAATCTGTCTACAATAATAAGTTATTAGTTATTGTATTATTAAAAAAAACTATATTATGTAAACGAATATCTTTCACTTACGGGCTTTCTGTTTTAGAAAGATACTGTTGCAATTCACATGGGCGACTCAATAACATCTTCGGCACTTCGTAATAATGACAATCAGCTTTCGTATACATATCTATGGCCTTTACTATATCGCCTTGTTGCTTTAATGCTTCGGCATATTTGTAATAACTCAATTTTTCGCGAATTTTGTTCTCACTTGTTGCTAATGCAATTGATTCGTTGAATTTATTGCATCCCTCCAATAAATTACTCAAAAGATCTAATCTCTTGGCTTGGCGAAATAAATACTCAGCATCCTCATAAAGTCCCAATTCGCACGCTAATATTCCTATTTTTGCTTCTAAATTCAAATTTGAATCTAACATTGCCTCTCTGAGTGAACGAACTCCTCTGACGTGTTTCATGTGCCCCAAACATAATACTGCCATGTCTAATTGCTTTGTTTTAACACACATTTTGGCCAAACTTTTCCACACAGTTTCATTATTAATCGCTTTTATAGACTTAAACGCCTCATCCATATTAGCCATACTTAAATGAAAACTGAAATCCATGATCGCTTTTTTGGTAGCGTCATCGCACGGACCAAGCTCTTCGAATTCTCTCATAATCAAATTCATTACTTTGCTTCCACCGTCTTTCACTGATTTTTCCGGAGTTAGTAGTATTATATCCGGTGATTTAACGCCCAACAAACGACAATTAGAATCTTCCATGGATCGGATATCACGAATCGCTATTCCATGTTCGGATGTAACAAAGAGTGAAACCAATACCACATCAGCTTCACTGTTATTGTCTACCATCTCCGTTGATTCTTTCATCGATCCTTTTGTATTACGAACTTCTGCCTTTTGTGCACGGCACACAAGTAATCTCGGATCAACTGTATCCCAACAATGTGCAGTTACCAGTCTGGGGCTGGCTTTTGACGTTATTGGAAATTTAGCATGATCAATATTTTTTTTTTCTGACAATTTCGCGAAATCATATTCAAATATTTCATCCCCCTCGATATCCCAGATATACATAATCGAACTCGGTAATAAATTTGACATCGCAACCGTAATCGACACACACCGACAATCTAAATTACACTTTGCATCTATTATTTCAGCAAAATCATTTATTACTTCGTGAACAATTAGAGCCCGGGTGTGCAATTTGGCTTCACGTTTACTCATATCCCATATTTTCAATATCCCGTTCAGTGATGCAACCGTCAAATAAATCCCAGTTAATTCCATGGTTATTGGCTCTCCCTCTTCTGGCAATGATGGCAAAGTTTGTAATATATCACCATGCACTGATCTTAACTGAATTGTGGTCGGTGTCAAAATGATCAGAGTCGATTCATGGATAAGAATTTTTTCTGTATCACAAATAAATGTTTTTTCCTGAATGAATGTAACTAATGAACCACTATCATCAATACGATAAACAGCGATTTGTTTACAAGAAGAAACAGCTATGTAGTGCCTGTTGATGGCTAATATTTGAATTTGCATATCGGTTTTCAATGTATGCTTCTGATTATCGATCTCCACCAACAATTGGCTAGGAAATACTTGACTAACACACGCGTTATCGTTGTACGACGCGCACATCATTTGCTGATGCAGAATAAATACATTTGTAATGCAATTAACAGCGAGAATGGGATTCCGTAAAATAGCACCACCCCAAGTTAATTGTTTAACCGTTCCATGAACAATACATGACTTTGGTACACGTGGCCAACCATATTCATCGGTGTTGCTGCCAATTCGTTGCCGTTTCCAAAGATATATTGTTCCTAAATTTGTGCCAGCGGCTAAAGTGTCATTCATCTTACAAAATGACAGACTCGTACAAATTTCTTGAGGTGTTGCCATGTTTCCATTCAGTTCATCCAAAGAACTTGGCGATAAAACATGTGCATCACCTGTATAAACATTCCAACATGTTATATCCAGTTGCCCATTCAGTACAGCCAAAGTGTTGTTAGTTATCCAACATAATGTGGCCCCAATTTTAGAAATGTCGTTCATGCCACTTAATTTGACTCGATTTATTTCACTCAATCGACCTGTCGCTGAATTTGACAATAAATAAGTAATGTTCAGCCCTTCTGTCATGATGACCAAAGAATCTCTGGTTTGATGATAAAGTAAATAATGTAAATTTAGTCCTCCAGTATTATACACCTCAGTGCATTGACCCTCAGCGTCAATATAATAAATGAATCCATTTGCCGATCCAATATAAAATGCATGATTATCTTTGCGAGGATGCATTGTAGTTGTTGGTGCCGCAGTTCGCGGTCTCCAGGTGCTGAAAAGATTTGAGGCACGTTCATCACCACCACCTCTTTCTAAATCGTCATCAAAGTTCATTGTAACATTGTGCTCAGACACCAATCTGAATGCAATATGGGCAAATAATAACTTGAGTTCATGATGAAATATAATGAATAATTCACCACGTGAATTTATTCTCCAACCAACAACAGATCCTGCTATGTCTGTTGATATTAATATGCCTCCATGTGGGCTCCATCGTATTATTGATATTGAATCTCTGTGTGGAGTAACAGTGTTACTGAATCCATTTCCAGTATCACCAGTCCATACTTTGATCTCCCCAGTTTCCCAACCGGCAACCAACAGTCTGCGATCAGGATGCCATCCAAGTGCAGTCACAGGTGCTACCAAATGCCCGGACGCGATGTCAATATTTTCAAGTGGTTCACCTTGATCATCATAAACTGTTACGAAACCACCCTTGTCTTGTGAATAAGCAGCAATAGCCAGTAATGGGATGTTAGGGTGCCAAATTGCATGTGTATTTATCGAAGCTGTTTCGGTATTTTGAACACGAATGTCGAAATACAAAGTCATGATTGGATATACGACGCCGCGTTAATTCAGGATAGAATAAAAACGGTTCGGAATGAATTGTCATCTACTTTTATTGACAGATTTCTTTCATACCACAGTTCCTACATGATGCCCATGATATGTGCAATACGTTTCCATATGTAGGACTGATATGTGTAGCCTGCAATTATATACGAGAAGAAAATCGATTGAACTTCTTCCTACACCAGTCAACTGTTTTGTACTGCTTTCATGTATTACTGTGGTCTGTGGTGGATGTACATGTATGGTTCAAATAGCTCACAAGCATACATGCATATGATAGGGTTCGCTGTGTTGTAGGGAAATTCAAAAATAGAAAAACAAATAATTTGAAAACATTAAAGCCTGAGACGGTTGTCTCCACAATTAATTTAATACATAAGAATCTTGGGATTCTGTATAACTTGGGAATCAATATCCTCACACGCGTCATTAATCATCATAAACAAACTTTGAATTGACCGCGTTGATTGGAATTGAAAGCAGCGTTTCCATACAAACGTCAACGCAGCTGTGACGGTGGATTTTTTTTTTCCAGCGAAAGATCACATGACTATGAATTCCATTGAAGTGGCGGAGTTTCACTTGTCGGAATCGATCACAGATGATATAAATGGTTAATAATTATCATGTTTCCAGTTATTTTGTTACGCAATTAACTTGTCCACGGATATTCCATCGTGTCATTATTTGAAGTAGCATCCCGTAGGCAAAATCACAATATCACCTACGAATCATGCTCGCATCAAGTGTATTGATTAGTGAGAAGATACCGACTCCCGATAATGCAGAAATTATATTATTTTTTTTTTAATGGTGCATTATTTACAGTTCGAGTATCATTCTCTCTTTTGCAAGATTCACTACCGAATACTTTTTCCTTTACTGTAACTTATGGAGGGTAGAGGTAAGGAGAAGTCTCTCTTATGGGTCTACAGTTGAAAAAGTGTCCACCCGAATGCATGAAATAATGGTTCAAAAAATTTCCAGAATGGCGCTGATCGCAATAAGAGTGAAACCTGAAATTAGCTGTTTGAAAAGGAATGAAGTGAGCTGGAAGGAAGTAGTAAAATATGGAA
>JAPYZH010000446.1:0-52874 GCA_030523085.1 Meteorus colon
TATTCGTGCCTTGTTGATGGTATCTCCGAGACGGGTCATCTGAAACAAAAAAATAAAACAGTTTTAGATTCAGTATGTCAGTGGCTATAGCGCATATCAACAGATTTTCGAAATTTTGATTTTAAGTATTTTTTTTTTACAAAAAACTGCAAGAAAAACGCGTTTTTTTTTTACTTTTTCGAAAAACGTGCGCTATTTTGTTATTTTCGCGAATATCAAAAATCTGATGCTATGCGCTATAGCCACTGACATACTGAATCTAAAACTGTTTTATTTTTTTGTTTCGGATAACCCGTCTCGGAGATACCATCAACAAGGCACGAATATAACATTTCTACACGATGCTACTGTTTTATTATAATAATTGTTCAAAAAAATAAAAAAAATATTTTGTCATGTACTTGAAAGATGTGTTTATTACATAGGATTCATTTCATCATATAATTTTAAGAGAAAATCCTCGAAAAAAAATCGCGAAAATAGGCTATTTTCGACGCGCCTAAAGTGAGAAGACGCCTTAAGTCGGACGTCTATCGAGTTTTCATGGTTGGGTCAACTGCAAGTCGACTGATTTCTACCAGGATTAATAACTCAGTGTTGAATGAAAGAATTTTTTTTGCATATATCTTTTGAATTACTTGATGAAAATTGTTGAAATACAAAAAAAAACGGAGAAATAAACAAAAAACCAATATGCGCTTTCCCCAAAAGAGCCCATTCATAAAAACCTGGAATTCGATCTCAAATGTTTAATTAAATACATTCATTTTATTTCTCTATAGACTCTGATGACATGAAAAAAAATCAAGTTTTCATTTAATACTAACTACCGTAAGCGTACGTCCTTGAAAGATACTTTTTTCTTGTAATCTTTTTTTCACATTTGAAAATTTTCGGATTTTGTTATTGCCGAAAAATGTCTGATCTAAAAAAAAAAAATTTTTTTTTCGTATCACTCGCAATATTTCATAATAGTCAACAAATTTGAATTACATTCCCGAATTGGCACATCCACTCTGAACTAAATAATTATATGTAACTTGTGCAACAGATTGGACACACAATTCACAACATATAAGTGACTACGGTTCGTATTAACTTCGTGACGATCGCATAAGTCTATCTGGGGACAGGAAAATGATTAACAATCAAAATTGTAAACTAATCGGAGAGAGGAAAAATTATAGATCTACCACCAATACCAGATAATATCGAAATCCGCAGAGAAAAGAGCAATATGGTGACGCTGCATTGGAACATGCGGACGAATTTAGAACACGAGAAGATAATGGAGAAAGATTGGATACAATACAAACAAAGTGTCAGATATTTAGTGGAAGAACGACACGTACTAGGTCCTCGTTATCTCGAATCACGTTTGAGTCCCTGGTCAGTACGTCAGGTTACAAATAGAAACCACATGTCTATTCGGGCTGGAATAAAAAGTGGACATTGGTATCAGTTTCGGGTGGCGGCAGTGAACGAAATTGGTTCTCGCGGTTACTCCACGCCGTCAATGCTTTTCAAAACTGCAGGTGAATATTATGTTCCACAGACACTTCCATTTCGCGACATCTGATACGCAAACATGAATGAATATACATCTATGTACATATTTGCAGTGAATGCACTGGTCGATGAAAATCTGCTCCGACAGTTTTTTATTGCTTATTTTCTCATATATTTTCCATTATTTAGAACCCAAGAATCCCCAACGGCCACGTAGTTTGTCGTTGAGCAGAGCGCATGTACACGGAGACGGAAAACTTGGAATACTTATTCATTGGCGGCAACCACCGTCGGATATACCAATTACATTTTACAAGTTGTTCTGGAGTAAGCTCATACATGGGCCTGCCAATGATTCAATTCTTGTCTATCATCGAAGCGTGCCTAAAGTCAGTTTGCAATTATTTAAGTTTTTTAATATCGTAACAAAAAATTTAATTCAATTTTGTTCAAGGATAAGAATTGCTTTGAGATAAACAATTTGGATATTGGTTGCCAATATTTCCTCCAAGTACAAGCAGTTTCAATTTATGGCGGCCGTCGATTGGCATCACATAAAGCGTCCAAGGTCTTCAATAGCACAGACTTTCTTCAATACGGTATGGACAGGGACTAAACCATGATTCGTATCATAAATAAGTAAAAAACAATATTAAAAGTTTTGATCAAATATCTTCTTCTGGGAATTTCAAACATACACGAATATCTTTGTATTCGTATAAACTCATATAAATATGACATTAGCTGATGTAGATAACCGTTTGGGTACATGTACCAGACCCGAAGGTGGGCTGAGGGTACACCGATTTGTTTGTCAATGTGGTGAAGCTATCGAGGCGCGTCTAGTGTGGCCCGCCGATCCTTATGCAGCTGGATACAATGTCAGTTGGCGAGAAAATACTTGTCTCCATACTAACAAAAATTCGAACACCATATTCAAGTTTGAAGCCATCTCTTCAATGTTCCGGTTAACTCAGGTCAATAATCCATTTACATATATATAAATATATACATATGTCAATACATATTGAAGTGTTCCGTTCAGATGAAAATTCTTTCAAGCCTACTCTGAAATACAGTTGTACATGCCAGAGGAAGAATCCCTCATAATTTACAGCCCTCAAATCTATTTTTGACGACAGTCAAAAACGTTTTAAAGTTTCTCCATTTGGAGAGCATGTAAACCTCACGATCTTCTATTCAAATTTTTTTCAACTCTTCTGCATTGTATGTTATCGATTCTTGCTCAAAACTTACTTATGAAAAATTTGACAAATTCCTGAAATACGAATGATAACTTCTCTACAGATGACATTGTCGAACGTGAATTATGTGAGGAACCGACAGATTACGGCATAATCAGAAAATAGTGATAATATGGCAAGTTTTGTGAAATATGTGAAAATGTGTACAGATCGGTAAAATTCTGTATGGATTTTCAAACTATTTCATATTTTATGACAGGAATTGCCTTAAAATTTTTAATTTTAATCTCACTTTAAAACTATGTAATTTATAACCATATGATCAAATATTCTGAGTAATAATTGTAATGATTCGCCGGACTGCAGATGAAATAAAATTCATTGCTGTTAATACTCATGATTTCACGAAATATAGAATTTTTCCCGCTGTGTTGAATGTCATGAAAGAAAATTGGACAGAATCTGCCGAAATCTGCCAGAAAATTTGTATGGCAATTTCGACAGATTCTGTTTGACAGATTTGTACATGTTTACACGTATTTCACATTAAAGGCCATATTTTCACATGATTTTCCAGATTAAGCCGTGATTTGTCAATTCTACAGAGAATTTTCCTCTATGTAATATGAATTCGTCGTATACATTCATCAGAACCCGCGCGACTCTAACACATTCCGTTGAGTTCTGACACAATCTGCCAACTTGTTTCCACCAGGCCCACTGAACGCAATGAAATTTAGAAACAATGATCTGAAAATACCATAACTACGAAGGGTCATCGCAGTTCTCAAAAATTGTATATACTGAAAAAATGCTGTAACGACACCATTTGATTATCGAACCTCGAATACTGTAAATATGACAAGAGCTTACTATGATTTTCCGAACTGTATTGATGCTGGAATGATATGAGACTCCAAAAACAAATTCACGTCATTGAATTCCGAAATATTTCCAATTTGTTTTATCACCATGATATTAAACAGCATGTTGAAAAAGTACAAAATTTATTCCAATGAATACATTCCAACTTGTCACTGTCAGCAAACATGTGTGCATGTGCGTGTGCTTGGGAGGGTTGATAGGTAGGTGTGTCAGCAGTGGTTGATAATGAAAATTTCTCAAATCCTACATAACACATATACAAACTCTTTTCAATAGCTGTCCAAAAATTCATCAAACTTTAATTTCACGATTATAAAGCTATTTGGCATTTTGTTCCTTTTCAATAGATCACTCGATTGGACCTCAAACAATTACAAAAAGATTGCACCTATTCCATCAATGTGCGTAGCATCGACAAAGGCGAGGAGCGCAATCACAGTCATGACAATATAAAGTTGAATTATGATTATCCACATGGCGAACGTAACTTAGTCCTCGAATTCGTTACGTATGGTTGTCAACACCATCCCAGTCATGATAGTAACGAGAGATTACGAGAGCTGGATATCCACAGATGCAGAAAAAGGAAAGCAAGAATTAAGAGGCTTGAGGATACGTTTTTGTTTCAGCAGATTTAATACTGAGGGCATAAGCATAATATTTCATAAATAATCATGTCTATTGAATGAAATTTTTGGATGCACGGAGGCACAACATAACAGATAATTATTCTGATTTGCAAACCAGATATACATATACAGATGATTGTGAAAATCATATAAATAAATTTACATGATCGAGAAAAAATATATTTTTTTAAATCCACGAAACATGAACAAATGTATTTATGTCCAAAGTATTATAAACTATTAAAATATTGAACATTTTATATATGAAATAATGATATGTCAAATTGTTACGATTATGAGCGCCAAACTTATCCGCAATTTCAATATACATTTGTGTATAATAAATTGGAGTGATTTTTCAATTCTATATCTAGTTTCTTGCTTATTTATTCAGATGTATCCAAGGAATAACGAATAACAATGGTGATAATACAAGCATGAATGAAATTGATACGAGAATATTGTGATGCTTCCGATGTATAGCCTAATAGATGATGATGAACTCTCCGATTATGCAGATTTTGGGTTGGTCGAAAATTTTGCTGCAGTGTCCCATTGTTGATTCTTACACTTCTCAGTATATTGACCTGATGTAACAAATTAAAAGTCATATACGAATGCTATGGCACCAATGAAGCCAATATATTTACACGCACCTGTGCCTCTGATATGGACAATTTTTCTGTAAAAACAAACCATGTAACAGTCTCCTGACATCCAGGCGTCGTCAATGAACCACTATAACGAAAATAGCTTGTTCTATCTTTTGGTAATAGCATCATTGGAACAACTTTTTCCGTCATCTTGATACTACTTTTGCCTACCCACTCAGAAACAGACTTTGTCGCCTCTAGGATATCCGTCAAATAGTCATAACCAACATCCGCCAACTGAAAATAATGAAGGTAAGATATTCACATGTGGATTGATCTACTGAATAGTCGCTAGTATAAGTGTAATTCAAATGTATTTTTTAAAAACCTTAAAAAGCACTGCTACTACGCAAATTCCGTTCTCATGATGCGATGCAGTGGATACATTTTCGTATTTTTCATCATAATGAACGAGGTGCAGCTCAACAGCATCACGCGTTCCGTCAATAGTATGCTCCGCACTCCAATGAAGGTGCAATTGCTCGAGAACAAATATAGAAACCAAACCTCCGCCAGTTAAATGTACCGGGATACCGGATAATACGATTTGCACTGTGAATTGAAAAATTGAAAATACGTGCCTACACATAAATATAGAGTATATTACTATATGAAAATTTATGAAAGTATATTGAATTTTCTCTACTAATTTACCACTATGTCCAGTATTCGTTAGAGTACCAAAAAAAGCAGAATCATAACGGATAAATTTCAAAGAGCCCAAATCGCCTCTGACTGTGTTATCAGTAGAAATATCAATTGGTGATTGTCTCTTGCCTGATTGGCACACACCTTCCCATGTTCGAGGACCTTAACATCGATATGCAAGGTTATTATATAAATTCAGAAACCACAGAGAATCTGAGTAATCCGAGTAACATTCCGGTAGTAGTATCAGTAAATTACATATATCCGTGATATTAGTTTTATCTGATATATCAGCATATAAAATGATGAATATATATATATATATATTCAAATCTTACATTTACAGCATGGGTATTTTATAATAACTGAGCGTTATCAAACAAGTAGACCTAAAAGTATTCGTAGATTGGCAATTATCCAATTTGTACTCTACGGCGCATCATTTCCTCAATCAGTTGGTTGGGCTGCTAGGCGCGCTATCCACTGATACGATTCAAACCCTACCTTTTCCACTCTATCTCCCCCCACCAAACTCGTTATCTCTTTCATTTACACTAATACAAACTTTGCAAGCAATATAGGCATATGAACCCGCACGTAATATTCATTCGATCTGAGAGACTTACTATTGATATACGTGAACTAAATTGGTCACCGCTATGACATTACATACATTTATACATTGAAGTACACGCGCCCGTGAGCTCTGTTACCAGTATGTGTTCATTTCAGTCAACCTGCTACACCTCAATATAGTTACGCACCAAATTCATCCGAACATTATACCACGTTCTCAATTTTCCATCAATGCGGATAAGTTATTGTAAGACGCAAAATGTGGGTTTAAATCATTGTATTCATTATACAATCCTGTAATTTATACCATTTTCTTCTGAGTATCCCCAAGCCCCAGAATTCTGTTGGCTCAAACGTATTTCTGAAAACCAATAAAATGTATATCAGAACGATGCACAAAGATATTTATAATGTGAAAGAACAAATAAATTGTGACTAAATTATTTGGATTTCAGTCATCTACAATCCCCGAAAAATTCAAAAAGGATGTCATTACATTTATGAATCCATACATGAATACACATTGACGATAGACATTTACAATTATATGTATTCGCATACATTTGATATGAAATATTTTGTGACGCAACATTACGAATAATTCTGCCATTAAAAATGTTCTCAGGCTCATCGCTTGAGCTATCTATATAGTGACATACTCATAAGGTTTCATATGTGAAATAATACATGAAATCTTGTGACCTCCTACAATATAATGAATGAAAAAGCTGTTCTGATTGAGTCAAATTGTGTGGCAGATAAAAAAAAGCTCACCTGCAGAGAGAAATATAAAAGCAATAAAGCAGAAGGATTGCATCTTTGTGATATCTCCAATATTTTGTTATAAACAACCTCAAAACTTATATAACACAAAATCTATGAGATTCACCGACAACGACGAAAAAGAACCGACACAGAGTTCATTGGAATGATGTTTATTAAAATGCAAAATCGGGAGACGTTTCAAAAAGTCGGTAAGTTGTCGCAAGCTGTGCGACGACGGACCAACGACTGAAGATAATTCGCTGTTACACGGTCAACCCCCGGGACCAATTGCACAAGATCATTGGTGAAGCATCGCACTATGTGGTGCAATGTGAAAGGAGAGATGAAGAGACAGTACAATAAGATAAATAGATAGACAGACAGACAGACAGACAGACAGACAGACAGACAGACAGACAGACAGACAGACAGATAGACACATGAATAGATAGCAAGAGGGAAGAAGGATCTCATCTATTGATGGTACAAATATTTCGTCCTTAGATCATTATAATGATGTGTATATGAACCATATATGAATACACCGCGTACCAATGAAATATTATACATAGACAACATAGAATATATATTTAAATTCAACCGCACTAATAGTGCGCTTATAAACAGCCAAGCATCATATAAATTGTCAAAGGGATATATATTCGCATTCGCGTGAATGAAAAAAAAAAAAAAAATGAAAAAAAAAACGTAAATATATACCACCATCGGTCGTCATCGTTTGTTACATTGTCATTGAGATGCCGAATTAATTTTGCATATTTACATCATTGTCAAGGGCTCGTTGGAAATTGTTGTGCGAAAATCCATATCCCCACCCTCTCCGAGCATAATATGATCATATATATTGAAACTATTTATATCTCGAAATAATAATCAACTTCAGCTTCGGAGTTTATACATATGTAACATTATACTATATTGTACTATTGGTATAAAAACAAAATAATGAATTCAATTAAAATGCGATCGATTCATATGAATCATTTCACAATTCCAATTGTTATATCACATAGATATTAACCTTGACCATAGAAAGCTGTACAGGCTTTTGGTGTATCATGTTTGTAATGTAGGGCTCATTGGCATTGATAGTTGATTGCCAATATCCATTCTACATGTAGCGGCACCTATAGGCTGTTTTAAAAATGAACTAAAAATTTATTGCGGTTCTACTAAAGTTTGAGAGCAATATCTTATCCGATGACACAATATTATATTTCTGTATATAGTATATAGGTACATTTCTTGTATATAAATATAGATGAAATGATAAGTGGGGGTAAAGGGGGTTACAGACTCGTGAGGGTATTTTTCTTCCATCCAACCATATTATCCAATCTATATATTATCCCCCCCCCCCCCCCCCCCCCCCCCCGTCAAGACATACACACGCACACGGTGCGCGCACGCGCGCGAATACATACACATACACGTATAAATATATATTTACACTGACAGACAATTGAAAGAATTCAGCAGCATCGAGAGATGTGTGGATATGCATTATAATGGTTTACGCATTCATAAAACAATGCAATTCAACATTTTCATCGCAAAACCTACAATCTATAGGCGCAAGCATTGATGTTGATACCATTAATCACGGCTGCTATTATTGCTTTCGATACTTTAACGACTTTTACTACTGCACTTACATATATTTTTAACACTACACGTGCTGGTATGGAATCTTGTGAACAAAAATAGAAAGACCGCATGGAGGCGCAAGGAGCCTCACAGCTCTCATAAGACATCAGTATAGAAATTTCAGCGTTCGCATTTGTTCAAGTGTATTCCGAAGCATCGTCGAATAATTCAGATTGTTTAGTCCACAATAATTAAGATGGCACGTATGCAGATGAGATCTTCTTTGAGAAGCCGTGAATCATCTAGTACGTCCACCGGTGTAGATCCGAGGGAGAAAATAAAGGACTGTTGTAGGAAAATAGTGGCTTTTATGTGTACTCAAGTCGGTGTTGGTGGATTAATTGTAGGCTATGCGATCGTTGGTGCCCTTGGATTTATGACTATCGAAACTCAAGTTGAGTATACTCATATATTTGAATTAGTCAAATTGCGGAAAAACTATTCGGAAATGCTGTGGTCGGCCACTGCTGCCGATCGAACCATCAATGTTTTAAATAAAACAGCATTTCAACAACAAACCGATCAATTACTCTCAGAATTCCAGAGCAAAGTGGTGAAGGTAATAAAAAGGGGTTACAATGGCAAAACAGTTGAAGAGGTTTGGTCACTACCTGCTGCACTCATGTTTTGCCTTTCTGTCTTCACAATGATTGGTTACGGAAACATGGTGCCCACAACACCATGGGGAAAGGGTGCTACTGTTGTTTACGCCATATTTGGCATCCCCCTTTATATCCTCTATTTTTTAAATATGGGAAACGTACTTGCACAAACATTCAGGTGGGCTGTTGGTTATAGGTCATTATATTTTTAATCTTTTCAATAGAATTTCTAGTATCACATCTTTTTTTTTATTCCTCCGTCACGTTTCTTTAACTTCATATCATTATATGTCATTGATAATTCTTTCAGATGGCTATACAGATGGTTTCACGAATGTACTGGGCGAAGACGTTTAGGTCAACGTATCATTGTACCATCAACTGCATGTTTATGGGTAATTTTCGGGTATATTGTTGCTGGAACTGTCATGTTTGCCCAGTGGGAAGAATGGGAGTATTTAGACAGTGCTTACTTTTGTGTTACATCCCTCTGCAAAATTGGCATGGGTGATTTTGTACCTGGTGCAAATATCGTTGAAGCAAAAAGTGGGAGTCATCTGAAATTAGTGATTAATTTTGTTTACCTTCTACTTGGTCTCGGATTGGTCGCCATGTGCTATAATTTAATGAGAGAAGATGTACGAGAAAAAGCTAAAGAGCTCAAGGAAGATGTCATTGACACATTTCATGACTTCAAATATAAGATAGTGACCTGTTGCCATAATAATTCCAAATAATGCATTATTATTTACAGTAGGACTCCTAAATACTCCTACACTTTTGTCTCGATTTCCCCCCCATAGGTGCCCCCCCCCCCCCCACACACACACACACGCACACACTCTTGTGATTATCTCAGATTATCACTATACGCACTTTTTTAGTTATAAAAATTGTCAGCAATTTTGGGCTATGTTTGTCATTCATTTATGTTTGGCTGACAGACATCTGTTCCATTCCCTAGCTATAACAAAGAAATATAGGATAAGTATCTCTTCCTCTACGCTATTAGAGAGGGAAAACACTCAGGCATGAATTTTCAAAACTTTTGTCCCCGTTGGTTCGCGTAATTAGGAGTCCTGCGCTGAACAAACAGTTAGAGACACACTTAAATACTGCAGTTTTAGTGAAAACATATTCTAAACGGGAGAATAGGGGAAGGCCGGGCAAAGTAGATACCTTAAGGTATTTAAGATTATAGCAGAAAAGGTATACAATACAAAAAGAAAATAATTATCACAAACCAGTCTTTATTTATTGCTCTTACAAATACGAACATCAGTTACCATTAATATTTAAACAATAATCAACTGCAATTAAAATTTAAAAAAGTACGAAAGTATTCGCTTTGCCCGGTACCCCGAGTAAAGCGAATACCGTACTTGGGCAAAGTGAATACCCATATTCAATCTCTGAAAACATAGAAATAACTTTGATAAACTGAAAAAAAAAACTTAAGTTGACCATAAAATTAGAAAATTAAGATTGGCAATTGTCACAGGTATACCCTTGAGTGCCATCAAAAGCAGAACAATCTTCGTGACACCATTGTTGACAAATGTCACATTGAATCCAATTTTCAATTGGTTTACCGTCTTCTTCTATATATATTTCACCGCAAAAAAAAAGCTTAAAATATCCTTAAATTCTTTTTGATCTAATATTTTTTGTCGCATATTCTATAAACTTGCATTAAGATGGTCCTTTCCTCTCTTCTTTCCTTCCTCATATCCTTATTACGTGAATATGGGATCAAAATATGGGAGATTTGAACAATTAGAAAAGATTAGATGAACCCACGTCCCTTGCTTAATTTTTTTTTTTTTTATATTTATCCACCATCTGAAACAAATAAAAGACATTTTTAGATTATAAGTCACCAATGAGAAATGGCGGGCAAAGTGGATACCATGTCCGCTTTGCCCGACTAGGTAAGTTATGAATTCAACACATTTCATACAAAAACTAATAATTCTGACTTTCTGTTAAATATACCATAAAAACCTACTTTGATATGCTACCAAATTAAGACATTCCTAAAAATCAAGAACTAGTAATACAGGAGAATTGATCAATGTACTTACCGCGTAAAATCAATCTTTTATTTACGAAAACACAAATCTCCACTCCGTGGACGGAACGCAACGCGGCTCCTCGCTTCGATCTTCGATGTTTGCCACGTACTATACCAAGATGGCCGAACGTAACGGTGGTGGCGTGTTGAATGAAAAACTAATAATTTAGGAGTAGTGAGGAGTATTTGATTTGCCCGGGGTATTCACTTTGCCCGGCCTTCCTCTATGTATGTCTTCTGGTAGGAAACGAATTTGTGGAATATACTAAAACGCTAGTAATGCCATGATACTTAATCTCTTCCGGCGACACTATAATAGGGTTGTAATACCTACACGATGAAATCTTTTTCCCTACCGTAGGACTTGTTTCTTCTCATTACATCATTTTTCAATTTGGCTCCTTTTATGCCCCCTATGAGGAAACTTCGTTTCTTTGCTGTACTTGAACAAAGGTTAAGTGCATAGACTAGAACGAATATTGTTATTGGACACACATTTCGCCAATTCAACTCAAACTGTTTTTCACTGTATTGCGTAACCATATGATTGATAACATACGAATGTAACATGGTGCATACGTATACGGAATACGGATACATACACATATGATACTCATTTAGTAAAGAGACTTTTCTTATTAATTTAAAATTTTTATGAATGCTTGTTTTAATTGTGATTAAATTTTGCAAATACTCTGTTCACTGCCATCAACATATTGTTGGGAGTTTGTACACATGTATAGGAATAAACAAACATATGATAATAACAATTTGGAACAACTTTAGTCGTTAAGCAGGTTCCAGCGGGACTAATCAGCCAAAATGGTGTTTGATTTTTTTCAATCAGTAACAGTAGTGACAGTAGACAATTACAAAAAAAAACGATGCAGGTACGAATGTACGCGCGCCAGAAGTTATATTTCTTCGACGTAACTGAGAGAAAATTTTATTCCACATGCAAATAATTTATCTAAGTAGTAAAAATGATCAAATAATTGAAAAAAGATACTGAGTACAATTAATGAGAGTTTGGTTAAAAGTCAAAAATACATTGGAATAATATTTATTCTAATACAGTCAAACAAATACGAAAATATTGATTGCCAAATGAAAGAGTTGAATATATTTAAAACCAATGAATTTATTAATTGTTTCTTTTGTGATGATTGGATGGGTGAGTGAGTTACAAGAGGTTCGTGCCAACTGAAATACAATACAAATAATCTTGTATAAATGTTAAGCAAATAAATATAAGGTCAGTGTTCGTGCTATGTTGTGTTATAGTAGCTATAAGGTATACAACACTACATAGTAACATCTATGGGTAGATTTAAATCCTCGTGAAAAAAGTTGCCAAATGGACAAAAATTTTCTAAACTAGGATAGACATCAAAGTCTCAACTCAAAATTATCGATAATTCGTCTTCACTCCCACTCATATATACTCCTCCAACTATTTTATACGGATTATTTTTCGATTTAAATACACAAATTGCTATTAGAACAATTTTTGTACCATCTTTCATTTTCCATTCAGTTACACAAAATTTACCAACTAATGGCATTGCTAAACTTACAAAGACAAAGAAGTAAAATAATTTTTGTGGACGAAAACTTGCAAGTTACTATATAATTGAAAAGCACCTAACCAATCTACTATCCGCTGGATAATGTGGTTAATGCATTACGAACATGTAGAAGTCTGATTACACTTATTGGGCACGTGGTATTGTTGAACAACGTACACGCACATAATGCAAGTATCCTCCGATCATCACTCTCAATTTTGCATATACGGTGCAGTGGATATGGATTTTATATGACTCCAAATGAGGGGTGAATATATCTGAAGAAATTTTTTTGGTACAGTTGGATAACCGAATAATGTCATTATGTCATAAAAAATTGCATTAATTATGCATTTGGAAGATTTTTCAACGTCTTCTCCAAGTCGATGAGAGCGTTCCGAGGTTTTTCCGTCACATATTTTGAATGTTGTGAATTGTGAAGTATACTCAGAACATAATTGTTCAACCATGAGCATTCATGGTGAATAAATTGCACGTGGTTCGGAATTTTATTTATGCATAGGTTCCGTCAATCACAGGGAGAATTGGACTAGTATAGATTTATGAGATTATAAACCAGTAAATAATAGTCAACAAGTTTGATCATTTTTTTTTTCTATCTAGAAGTATTGATGTTGTTTTGAAAAAATTGGTGGAAAAAAAACTGTTTATTTTCTTGAACCTGCATGTCGTACTCAATAATTAAGCCTACTGCCATTGCACTAATAGTTCACTTGCGGCAGGGCGATTTATATAAAGCGTACATATAAATTCAAACTGAAATTGTGTATGCTTGATGGTTATTGTCGCATAACTTCTATTTATAATCGAAATTTTTCAACCCAATATTCTTGTTTTATCTGTATATTCTCTGCAATTGTGCATTGATGAATTTCTTATGAAAATATAATAGCTTCGATAGTCTGATAAATATCGGTGATTATTTCAATAATAAATTTTTGCCTCACGTTCGACAATGTGTCTCGTTCGATAAACCAAAAGAATATATATGTATATCATTCAATACTTTTTTCGTAGATTCTGGTTGAACCCATGGTATATTCGAAACATACGATTGTAACACTTATCTCAACTATAAGAATAATGAAATGCATGTTAAGTAGTAAAGAATGCATAAAGTTTCTTTGATTGAATATATATTTGCGAAAAAAAAATAGATGCTGGTAGCAAGCTCATGTGATTTGACTTCAGGCAGAAAAATAAAGGCAAGGAGCCTTTATTTATCACTACCAATGTACATTAAAAATTCATGCATATTCATTATTTTATCGGTGATAAAATTGTTATTATTAAATTTGTTTAGACCAACTCAACGTTGCTCAACGCCACTTAATGTTTAAAAGCGTTGGGCAAAATTGATGCGTTGTCAACGTGTCCAGACCTTCGAATTTCTCTCCACGTTTTTCAACGTTGACCAACGTCACACGACGTTGAGCTAACCTAAACACACCGATTGTCCCAATCATTATGCCAGTAGTCTCAACAGGAATGTTGTGTCTTAGAATGCGTGTGTTCTCCAAGAATTGCAGAGATGAATTGAGAAAGAATACAATTTCCAGCCACCTGCACGTACAGACATTACCATTCGCGCTGTGGAGAAGGTCTAAAAGTCTGAAATAAATCAATGTATATATGGGCTCATCGGATCTCGGCATTTCTTTCACGTAACTCAAATGATTATTCTCAATTTTTCAAATAATTTTTTCATGTGAATCAGTGTCGATGTTTTTGAAAAATCTTTTCGTATATTAAAAAAAATCTAAATCTACTTATTATCTTCATTAAATTTTCCGAAGGAAAGTGAAAAGGGGGAAAAAAAAGAAACTTCTTATTTCATGTACTTAATTGAATAATTGTTTGCATAGAGTCTATGCCATAGACTTTAGTTCACCGATTGTCATCCGAGGCGTGTATCTTGAAAGGGATTTGAGCGCCATCTCTAGTCTATACATGATCTTAGAATATACACATAAGTATATAGAGAAATAACGCAGTGACGCCAAGTACCGTTAGTCACCACCAAGCACTAAAAATACACAATCTGACACATACAGCACCAAATACATATAAATATCTTCATTTATATGCACTGAGTCAATTATAATTTCATATTTAATTATTCCTGGCAAAAATGCATAAAAGTTATGTGTGGACACGAGAATGAAAAAATGAGTGTTGCGGATACAGTGGAGATATTAACAAAGGAGTGTATTCATCTACGACAACAACTACAGACAATCAAGAATACATCTGACAAGGAGAGAATCGTCTTAACGCACATAAAGAAGTACAGTGACACGACCATAAAAGTGAATGATTTTCGAAAAGGTGATATTCATTAATAATCAATCAATTCATTAATTATTCACTTTTCATCATTGTTTATTGTATGCTTATTTTACTGCATGTGATTTGCTGAGCAAATTCTGTACCCATGCATTCTGATCAGTATCAATCATATATTTGTATGAAAGACTGATATTCAAACGGAATTGAAATATGTAAGATTACTGTAGGTTACTTTAATATTTACTCCGCTTTATATCTGAAATGATGGAATGATGTCGAACAAATAGAATGTCATCAACCAGTGAAAAACAGATAAATTCCTCGTTGAACACGATGGAAATGGAAACCGAACATACAATGCCCGTTATATCATCTGAGATAGAAAACAATACGTCTTTCAATCAAAACAAAAATATCACAAGTGATAATAGTCATGACAACAACTCATTAAATTGTGATAATAATGAATACAATCGCTTATTGGAAGTAGAGAAACAGTTAGATGACGAGTTGGCAAAATTGAAAGCAGAATTAGCCACAGGGACTCCGATGCAAGAAACTATGGATAATCTTCACGAATACAATGACATCAAAGATGCAACTCAGATTGTTTTAGGCGCAATGGCATCAATGCATGGCGTAACAATAGCTAGTTTACACCGTGAATACGATGTACCCTTAAACGAAAAAGACTGAAAACGAAAGAGTATGTGACTGCACACTACTCAACTTCCGTTATATATTCATTCAGATCAACAGAATATCATTGATGTTATGATTATATTTACCTCCTGCATTATAAATGTTTGTAAACTCACAATTTGTATACCCAAAACTAATGAACAACAACTTATATGTGTATCAAATTTGATCCACATTTTTATTATTAAAATCAAAGTCAATTCCCTTCTCCTCTTGTTTCATTTTGATTTTTTTTTTTTTTTTTTCACTCAAAAAGGCCTTGAATGGTTCAATGTGTCCAATGGTCTCTCAATAACACAGCACTTGACTGGAAAAATTGTGATTCTCGACTTTTTCACCTATTGCTGCATCAATTGTATGCACATATTACCAGACCTTTCAGCACTCGAAGCTGAATATTCTGTTCGAGATGGACTTGTAATCGTTAGTATGAAATCCAAGCCTTCATCTTCCGTATCAATGAATAACAATCGATTTCATATTAAGGAATCGAACTGAAATTGTATTTATAAGTATAATTGATTTCTAACATGAATTAGATTGGAGTGCACAGCGCTAAATTTTCGAATGAAAAAGAATCTGGCAATATATTATCCGCTGTACAGAGACACAATATTATTCATCCCGTGGTCAATGATAATAATCTCTCTATGTGGCACGAATTGGGTGTTGTTTGTTGGCCAACACTCATTATTTTAGGTAGGTACAGTGAAAATAGAATAATAATAAACAACGGTACATGGACAAGTGAATTTTTAATCAAATATTAAACTATAAATTTGAAAAGGACCAAGAGCCCAGCCACTTTTCGTTCTCGTCGGTGAGGGTCATCGCAATGAACTTTTCACTTATGTCAAAGTTGCGTTACTTCACTCCAAATCTTCCATGCAAATATCAAATCATGAAATACCGCTAAGTCCAGCACACCATCTTCTAACGATATCTAAAAATGGTTTGCTATTTCCTGGCAAAATACAGACGTTTAGTACTACGAGCGGCGAAAAAATTGTAATATCCGACACGGGCAATGATAGGATTTTGATAATCAAACTTGATGGAACCGTAGAGAACATTATTGGTAGTTGCTCGTCAGGATTGCAAGATGGAGAATTTGATGAAGCACAATTTAATGCACCACAAGGTATCTGCATATTAAATAATTTCATCTACGTTGCTGACACAGGGAATCATGCAATAAGACTTGTAAGAATTTTCCTACAAATTTTATGAATTATTGTATTATACATCTTTGATTAGGAGGTAGCATACAAAACTATGTGGAGTGAATTCATTTTAAATGCTTTTAAATGCCATCAAATACTCAAAATACTACTGATATTGGGCGACAACCATGAGATGAATTGTTTCAAATGCTACTCTCTAATCAGGGATATGGAATGTCAAATCATTCGAGTAGTTTAATGACAAATCATTGATATATAGAAAAAATAAAACAAATTATGCAGATTGATTTGGAAAAAAAAATTGTGACAACAATAGTAGGCACTGGAATGCAAGGCCACGACTATGTTGGTGGAAAATATGGCAAAGAGCAAGCTCTTTCGTCACCTTGGGATGTTGCTCTGTACTATTATAATCAAAATGAATCAAACGTTCCAATAATCTTGATTGCAATGGCGGGAACACATCAAATATGGGCATTGTTCATCAATGACACGGTTTGGTGGAAGAAAAAGTGAGTGAACTTATGAACCTCTATCATGTAATTACTCACCGACTCTCATGACTATTCCTATTGAATCGATTCAAATTTCAGAGAATTCAAAGCTGGTACATGCGCAGCGATTGTTGGTAGTGGCAAAGAAGAGAATAGGAATAATGCGTATCCTCATGCAGCAGGTCTGGCCCAACCTTCTGGCATTGTAGTCGCGCAAGAACTCGAGGCCGCTTTTTTCGCTGACAGTGAAAGTAGTAGTATCAGAAGAGTCCATTTGCAAGATGGAAGGGTGTCTGCGGTAGCCGGTGGTGATAAAAATCCGACTGTGAGACATAAAAATCGAGTGTCTATCAACTTAGTCACATATAGAGATAGCGTCGATTGCATTATTTCTGAACATTCAGTTTCTTTCCAGAATTTACACAACTTTGGTGATGCTGATGGAATTAAGTTGTCAGTCAAGCTCCAACATCCTCTGGGAGTAGCGTGGGATCCATCACAACGTGTCCTCTATGTTGCTGATACGTACAATCACAAGATTAAAGTGATTAATCTTGCTGGAAAGTGTGCAATGTTGTGTGGGGGTCGAAAGCCATCTGAAAACCATACGGTAATTGTACCTCGAAATCGGAAAATTTTTCGTTTTATATTCTGTTCTTGTTCTTCTCCTTTTTTCATCTGAAAATATTATCTGATTCAGTTCAATGAACCTAATGGTTTGGCAGTTTCAACACAGAGTAGTGCTCTATTTATTGCTGATACAAATAATCATTGCATAAAAATTTTCAACAGAGATGATCAATCAATCGCAACTGTAAGTTATGCATTACATCATATCGAAATTAATCTGTCGGAATTTATTGTGTGCGCTGATCAGTAAACAAAGAATTTACTATTGTTTTCTAATCTTTCAGTTTTCCATCAATTTCCCAACGTTTACCAAGTGTGTAGTGAGCAAATCTTTCAGCTTTATCACTGAACTCAGTAATAATGATTCGAAATTAACCATTTCACTGGTTGTCGACTCTTCTACCAACCTAAAATTGGCGCCGGACGCTCCTCAAACTTGGGTGCTGATTTCTTTACCTGTAACATGGAATGCAGACAAACCCACGGGGCCCATCGGATCACTTATTGTCATAACTATGCCTTCAGGAGACACACAAACTAAAATAATCATCAGATTGAATGTTATTGTTTGCAAAACTGATGAGTGCATACCAAAAAGTTTTGACATTATTTTTCATGTAAATAGAAAATTGGGTTCACCCAATTTCGTTGAAGAATGCAAACACTTGAAGCTCACTTGAATTCGTCACATATGATATCTTGCAGAAAAAAAATTGCTCCATCAGGAATTACTATCAAATTTATTTTTTCTTTATTCAAACGAGTCTCAAAGTTGGCACAACACGGATTTTCCATATCATATAATATGACTGTTGAATCAACTATTAGCAGTCCCCACTTAATTATTTTTGAAATTGATAATACACAAATTTTCCATCCATCACATAACATAAATAGATATATTCGTGAGAAACAGTGGATCAAAGTGCACTCTCACAACTTTTGGCCATTTACAACACAGTGCTCCATTATTTTACCATGATTGTATGAAAACAGGCTGAATTTCATTCATCATTGAAAATACTTAATGTGACTAAGAAAAATTTCTGGGTATTACAAAGATTGGATAGTTTTCTAGTATTGAGTGCACTCTAACGATACGAATTGTACTTTTCATACAAATAAAGTGTTATACAGTTACATAGAAAAGGGATGTAAAATGCGGTAACAATTTTTTTTGTAAGTCTTGTTATTTTCCCAAAATTTTTGGTGTGGAATGTCAAAGTTGGAAATTGTGGATTTGAATGAAAATTCATATAGTTTTTGTGTTAAATTTATATTCCTTATAAAGAATTCGGGCGATATTGTGAGACGAAACTTCTCTCACTTCTTTCATAAATCAATGTCATTATTTTTGATCGACGACTCCTCAATTCTAGGAATCCTCATCAAGATGACATAGTTAATAAACGAGGTAAGAGGTTGAACTCTTTTTCCTCATCGTACTTTCAGTTCTGCAAAGGGTAAAACATACGTTCGTTGAGCAGGTTGACTGTAAAATCATTACGCTCGAGAGACGTTGATAATGTTATCGAGCTAGCGGTTCTTATGGTTTCGATGGTGAAAAATTAGGAACTATCGGAAACTAGAGTGATTCTTCAACAAACATTAGAGTCGACAAACATTGTGAATGATGATATAGAGTGTTAAGTTGTTTTCATTAGTGAATATAGTAATTTTCAAAATAATGATTAAAAAGAAATGAATCGAAATAATATCTATCAAGTGTAATCTGAGATTACTCCGGAAATCATTAAAATGGTCATAAACTTTAGTTTCGTAGGATACAATGAAAAATGCATAATTATGAGGGATTGTAATGCGATACAAATCAAATATTAAAATTCTGCTCATTGTCTACTTGTATATGAAACAGAAGGATAGTCATAAATCATATGAGCATCCGATTATCAAATTCATATGTTCATGGTGACTCGATAATAGACTAAATACAAATCCATTGTAATTATTTGTAAAACTTGGTCGACAAAGTTTTCAGATATAACTTTATTGAGATGCTGTAATTTATATTACACTATATGTATTTTTGCGAAAAACTCTGCACTAATGCCTGATTAGTTCAGTGGATGAAATGCCTAAAATCCGGTCGAGAAGTATATATTCCTATTTCAAATCCAGTCTTGAGATTTTTTATATCCTGTGAATAATTTATGAATTCGAAAATATCGGTTTACTGTGTATCGGAAATTTTGATAGGACAGGTGTTTTGATCGAAATATTATAATCACCAAAAATCAATGATGAGAACCATTTTACCTTTACAATGCTGTTTTTCTGGCCTAGTACATGAATTCTTCATTCATGAAGTTCCTTACAGAATCTTCTGATGTTAATGTGCCTTTTATATACATGATCCGAGCTCAGTAATGAGGAATGAATAGATTGCGATTTTTTTTGTTTCGGTGCATGAAATTATGCCAGCTATAAATTGTGAAGTGTTAAATTTGAACATTTGCCTAGAAGTGGAATTCAAAATCTCTCTCCAAATTTTCTGTTTAATTATATAAGAATATATATATATGCCCAGTCAAATCCGCAGTACATCGATTGGTTTTTTCAAGCCGATTATTATGTAAGATATCAATCATGAATAGATTTTTTATGAATTAATATTCATAATACATAACAAATTAACCCGATGAAGTTACAGTTATTAACTTTAAGGATAATTAGTTTTTTATTTGACTATTTTTTACTGGAGCTCGTGTACGTTCTATCAACAAATCAAAAAATTTCGTTCATATATCGAGAAAATTTAGCAACAGTGCAAAGGAAAGTGTTTCATTTGAAAGCTGGTTTCCTAATCTAATATATTGTTGACCAACTTTTAATTTCCTCGTTCAATCATCGATACCAATCATTTTATTTTTTTTTCTGGATAATGTGAGTGGGAAAAATGAGTGACGATTCTCGTGTTGTGCTCAGAGACAAGAAAGGCAAATTATCAAATTCAATTTCAATATTTGAAAATTATCGACGCGATTGCGATATGCACTATAATCCATTTTGATATTTCATAAATAAATATGCTTCGTTTCCATAATCATGTATCTTTCATACTTTCTTTTTCCTCCCTGGTATTCTCAATTTATAGAGAAAATAGTTTGTTTAATTTATTTATGTAGCTCATATTTATCTTGCAGTATATATTTGCATCGATATTTCATGATTAGACCACGTTTGTTTGGATTTTCTCTCTCGACTACATTCAACATGACGGCTATAGTATCAGTTTTCGCACATGACCCAAACGACTCTACTTTTTCTTGAGATTTTTGAACAAATACGACGGTGACATCGGATATTTTTTTTTTTTTTTTTTTTTAAATAGTAAAAACAATAATGTCTCTAATAGTATATTTTTTAATTTGTACACTTACATATAAGGGGCTTCAATTTCTTATTGTCTTCCAAATTAGGCTACTTCCGGTACGTATAATATGCGGCTTAATGGGACAGAAAACATTAATTTATTTAATAACTAGACGGTGAAGTCAAATTTTTTTTTCTCAATCGAAACGGCATCGTTCACTCTACAACATATTCCAAATTCAACGGTTCAACTTATATTCCATATTTTGGGCATACATCCTTAAATTGAATCAAACTCTTTATAGTTACTCTCATTTATAATCCGTACATTCAATTAAATCCATCACAAATCCATGATTGTTGGATCTCATATGCAAACATTAATTTCATCAATGAGAGAAATCGATTATATAAAAATTGCTTTTCTAAGTTATTCAAACGGAAGAGCAATCCACTTTTTTCTCTCTTTTTCCTTATTCGCAATATTGAACATAATAGATGGTTTCTTACCCATAAATCAAATTTACATAGTCATCATAGTTGAACTTCCAACTAGTTCCTTTTGGGAACTGCGCCGTGAAATATACTTTATTACAACTTTTCATCATAACATGTGACATGACAGAATTGTTTCATAAAGTTTCGTGGAATAATTATATAAGGGATCATAGACCCTCATTTTATGACGCGGTGGATAAGAGGTAATAGATGTCCGTGGTGGTAGATTTCGGATAAATTGCCACATCAATTTTACCTTGTCTATGAACAATTGTTTAATTTACTGTATATATAACGATATATGCGCACGTATAAACATTTGCACCATTAATGGAAGGAAATTAAGACGTTCCTTGACAATAAAGGAATATTATTCCCAGGTTTGTCCATGTAGCGGTCACCTACCCAACTAATGACTGGGTTCGTTGATACTCAAGCTTGTTGATCAACTGGTGCCCTTGAATCTATCTTTAGTGCGCATCTTATACATACGAATAATAACTCGTTCTATCCACCTACGGTAGATGAAACTTATCATTCACAATTATTATATACATATAATCTAGTATTTACATCATATACTTTTCGATCGACTACCGAGATAATTTTTTGACAAAACTTCGTGAGTTATTGTATAGATAAGTGCATGTGCGAACACAATAAATTTATCAATATATTTAGATATTGTGATGAGAGGAAACTATTTTCCCAGTTTTTTTTCAATTACTACTCTCCATTACGACTTTAATTGTACTATTTCTACACTAGTGACGTTCACTCACCCGCTATTTCATAATGTTCTAATGTCCATTTTCATGTTGTTCAATAACTACCTTATCTTCCACTGGTGGATATAGACATTCCAGATTTTGATAAATAATAACCTCATATAATATATGTCATACATGGATATATCATAAGAAAGTTTTCAGAATTGACTATATTATATCAGGCACTGACCTCTTTTATTACCATCTGTTGTTTCTTTACCATCTCTGAAAATGCAAATATATAATCCGTGCGGCGGAAACAAATCCTCATATCGCCTGTCAGAATTTTATAATATTTTGAAGATTTGCGCAGATTCTGTCAGATGTATATATTTGACAAATTTATCTCAGACAAACGTAAATTATGTGAGGAATCGGCAGATTACGGAATAACCTAAGATCATGTGAAAACATGACAAGTTATATTGAAATATGAATGAATACGTACGAATTTTATGTCAAATTCTGACTGAATTTTCGAACCATTTGACATATTATAATGTCCATATATGACAAAAATTGGCGTGTGAATTTTCTGGCCAAGCTCGCCCTATTCTGTTCAATTTTTTCTTTATAATATCGAATAAAGTGATGTCATATAAGATTATATTATTTTACGTATTTGTAAGTCCATATTTCAATTGGTGAAAAGTTGTGTTAGGCTGGTCTCTGTCCTGAGACCATCTGAATATAAGTCAGAAGTACTATCTATTTGCGCCAAATGGCGTTCAAGAATGTCTGTACAACAATTCATACAGTATTGATTTGATCTTAGACGTCAATATACTAAAAAGTCTAATCGAAACATATTTAGCTATATGTCATTTCTCACAGAAATTCGACATGATTTCAAAGAATTATATCGTATGTGAAATCAAAATATTACATAACGCAATGCATAAGTTAAGCCAAACATACTCAACGTTTGGTGACTCACATCTGAGCAGTTTTACTCAAATGTTGGAATCTGCAGAAAATGATATTTTCTACCGGACGAAGGAATGGCGTCTGTTACTATTATAAGTGACTACTACTCCAAAAAGAATTTTGAACCTCATAGCAAATCAAACCCTGCGAGAAACTAAGTTTAGAAAAATTAGTCTAGGCAACACTGATTTGTTCATCACAGAATCAACAATCTATATCGAGGTGGACATCAATCATTTTCTTTCAACTACTCCGGTAGCAATAACATTTATGTTAGAAAATCAAAAGTGTAAAGTAATCCGATTTTTAGATAATAATAATATGATACATAGACGTACCGAATGTCTGCATATATACGTATGAAAGCATGATTTTTTTCATACAATGTCTACATGTTTCGTTTTTATTTATAAGAAACACTACATATAATCATCATGAATACCATCAACATAACTATCAAAAATCATGAAAAGTGTAACATCGGTATGTTAATATCATAAACTTCTGTGAAGAACCAAAACGAGATGTCACGAGAAAATCATAAAAATTTTTTATCAATTGTTCAAAACTCCTGTATTCCTTCATAACATTAGCATTTGCCCCACTTACATTATGCATTTTGACTTAGTATATTTGATCTGTTATTATTTCTTAAGATTACTACTTCACTACTTCAATTTGTTCTATTGTTACACACATATAATTTTGTTTCTATATACAATATATTTAAAAGATTCTTCACGTTCCAAACACTGGCTGCGGCAGTTACCGTCTGTTTTTTTTACCTCCCTCTCGTTTCTCTGGTCCCCATCGCACATCAGTAGACGCCATAGACACGGCCGGGCCCCTGTATCGGCCAAGGGCACTTGCGTAGCAGTGCACATCCATCCGGAGTACGCGCCGGCTGCCACATAGAAATCGAAGCTTATTGAATTGTGTTGCCAAATGTCAATTGAGACATTTCAATTCTCTGGATAATATTGCCGACAGAAAAAAAAAGATATAAATAAAAATATGACATAACTCATATGCATGTGAAAAAATTGGGAAACATTTATACAAACAGATTGAAAAGTGATGAGTACAGATTAAATGAGGAAGACGCAGGTGATTGTAATAACAATGAGAGATAGATAAAGACGAAGAACAGGAGCAGTATAGCAACAGCAACAGCAACAGCAACAACAACAACAAACGGAAGAAGCATAAAAAGGAGCAAAAGAAGAAGTGGGAGAGGAGGAAGAAGGAGCACTGGAAGGAGAAAGAGGAAAAGGAGTAAAACAGTGGGAAAGAGGCACTGCCACGACATAAAACGGGGTCACTACCCTCCGGCTAGTAGCAAGGTCAACTGCAAGATCGTACATGCGGTGATCAACGTACAAACAATAACCAGATTATATTCTGACACTAATTCTCGTTGTGAAGTTTTTTTAAATTTTTTTATAGTGAAAATAATAATTCATCCACTGGACGTGACTTAGTTCCGTGTCTACCGAACATAACGATTTGGTGGTTAATTTGAAACACGAATCCAACTAAAGTCCAAACTTACACGTGAGTTTTTAAATGAAAGTTTAATTCACTTTGTAAATCGATTACTCACGCGTCAATGTTGTTGCCGTGAGACTTTTCAGAAATATACGTTTACATTTAACTTTAATACAACTATATTCTCAAGATCAGTTTTCGGAAATCAAATCATATTCGATAGTTTTACAGCAACATTATTGATGCATTGAGAAAAAACCATCGCAATATTACAGTTGATTAAAAATGCTTTTTCTCATGGATCATGTTAGAGTATTTCGTACTTGATTGACCAAGTTCTCGTCCCTCATACTTATATCCCAATCAAAAAACCACTTCGAAAAATAATTTTTATGAACTATAAACTATAAACTGTGAATTTAATGTACTATTTTCTGGGATGAATTTGAAAATTTCGGCAAAATTTTTTTGTACAGGAAGAATTTAGAGCATGAGCATATTGTGAGTTCACGTATGTTTCCAATCGTCTAATTCCGCATCTTAACTTTTGTATATACTTGTTACTTGCGAGCTATTGTGTAGCAATCCCTATATATAATGTATGGGAACATGTGAAACGTGACTGCACTGCTGTGGATGAGAATAACACGTTTGTTAACAGTTTCAAAATTATAGTTCATGAATTAGCCATGAATGACGTCAATGAGGGTCGGAAACAAAAGTGTGAATTCAGAGTTGGCAGGTGAAAAAAAGAGTAAAAAAGACTGAATTAAAATCCGTGGATTGTTTTCCCGTCGTCATGTCAATACTAATTTTATATTGTGTTAGTGCTGTAAAACTAAAATGAATATTAGTATTACTTTTGTCATGCAGACAGTATACGATTAAGATTTAACTCCAAATGCTCCATGAAGTCCTCAAACACAGCACGTTTACATAACGAAAGGTGAATCAGAGATGGGCTATGTGATCTATGCCCCAACTATTGAACACATTCCAAACTCGTTACTACGTCAGCCCACCATGATGTTCGTTTTAAATCAGTATCCCGAAATGAAAATCGTGTAAAGGTGATAATTGTACCAAGTTCACCAAGTCATGTCTCCATGTATCCATATCGAGTATCTAATTTAATTGCATTATATATACAAATAATCTCAGCATCAAATCCAAGTGGGAAAATCAATAACATGTACTGGATTTACAATACCTACCTAATATTCGTATGAAGCATCTCCATTGCGCGAAGTCTCATCATGAAGGCTTCATATAACTCATGAAACATGTATATACATGAAGAGAGCAGAACATATGAGGCATTTCATTCTCAAAGTATGAACTTGGACGCCCTGTATAACTTTGAAATCATATTTATTATGAAAATTCACGAAAGCAAGAGACAAAGGTCATTGCTCTTATTCGATTGCTATATACCCTGAGTGGAAGGACCCCCCCCCCCCCTCTCCCCCCATATCTACATGAATGAAATTCATGTCGTCGAACTGTAAACCAAATCATGAGAACGTGTGAGAAATGTAAAATTGAGTGGTATGAATACAAAGTGAGCATAACATGACAACGATGTGAGCAGAAAAAAAAAAATTAGTATCAGTGGTTATGCTCCTTACTTCGCCACCATATCTCCTATCTACACGGGCAACAAACGAATGATTCCGCGTGTAACGGTATTCGGAACGGTCCAGCTGGTTCATACAAGTCAATAATCCCCCCCACACATACACACACACACACACACACACATTTGAATATGCATGAGTCTCCCGAATTTTGAGTGGATTCGCCTTTAGTCTTCTCTTATTTCATTCATTACAATTCCAGTTAATCACCAAACTGTCTGTCATTGTATTCCCGGTCGATAATTGATGGCCATAGATGATAAATTAAACTTTTCAAATCACCCAATTAAATGCAATATTGTATTTATAAACGGCACATTGAATGTTTGCACTCGATGATGAGAAAGAGGAGGTATTAAATGACTTCATGCGAATAGTACACTCAATGCTCTCCTTTCAATTACAATTTTTAAGTGTATCAATTAGACAGATGAAAATAAGTTTTTTTTCCATCATCTCATCTCGAGATTGTTTCGAATAGAAAAAAAACTGAACTCACGAAAATTTCGATACACATTCGAAGAATTTTGTACAAACTTTGATTTCAGGGAGACCGAAATTTGGGATCATGAAAATGACTTCAGGGAATTTCATTTTTCAAGAAGAATAAGAACAATCATAGCTAATATTGATAACATCAAACACAAAAATTTTTGTTCGAAAAACATACCGTTCGAATGCATTGTCTCTGAGTACTAAGCGAATAGAATTTTGGTTAGAAAAAGTCATTATTGCGTCCACAATTTCCAAGATCCCAATAAGATATTTTCGAAAATCAAAAGCTTTTTTCGCCTTTTATATTTTACATTTTACATTTTACATATCATAACGTGACTAAAATTCAAAATCATTCTATGAAACACTCCAAGTTCATTAAAGTTCAGGACAAATATGAGGGAGTGGTACCATCTTCAGCTTATGCGTAAATACCAGATAACAGAATGGGAAAGTACAAAACTATGAAATTTCATATTTAATTTGATGAAGAGATGCCATAGCAGTCTCTACAAATGTGATTTGGGTGAACTAATAAACAATTATATCGTAATAGTAATCGGGTTTCTCCGCATGTTCCTGTAACAGAATTCAATGAATTATGCATTCTATTTTATCAAACTACATTAATATTTTGTTAACTGTTGTCATAGATGAAGTTAAATACTCTTGAACCTCAGGAAACGTGCGTGATAAAAAAGATGGAACAAAGAGTTGAATAACACTGAAAAATTGATCGCCTTCACATGTACACGCGTAATGCTAATTTCGCGACACGGTATGTCTCTCGTACTGAAATTAGCTTGTGTCAGACGCCCATCCACTACAAATTTCCCATAATCATACATTTCTGATGTACATCGAAAATCCCAAATTCACTATTTCGATTGTTCTAATTCATCTAACTATCATATTTCATTTTTTTTTTTTTTTCAGTACGGATAAGTAACGAGAACTAAAAAAGAAACAAAAACTCAAAACAGTAAAACATGGGGTTTACCGTAATACTGCCATTACTGATGGCATTAATGTGGCTGGTAATTTCGGAGTCCGTTGCAAGCCCACCTGTTCCAAATGAAAGGCGATTGAATGAATCAACACAGCTCCATAATTTCGAGTAATTAACTTCAATAAAATCATAATTTTTTAATATTATATTTGAATTCCCTCATTCACCCCAAATACTGTGAATCGATGGCCCCTCCGCAAATGTATACTGCTACTGCAGTGAATATATTTATATAACAGAAGTGATGCATTTCGAAGTATCCAAATTTCATAGCGCTACATGTCATCGATGGATTCATCGCACAGGAAAAAAAAAGAAAAAGGAATACTAGTTACAATGGCGCAGTTAAATGGTTCCACTTAATAAATATTTATATGTGTCTGGCCATTTTTTAGTATTCCCCAGAATTCTCATTAATCATGGGGCAAAATTTAATTCAGTATTAATTTTGGCATAGTCCAGATTTCGACATTCACAGAAGGGTTTATCATAATCCATATACGGCTATAAAACGTTTTTCCAAAACACTAATGTCACCTCGACACACTCTATTTACTACGATTTGAATACTCGATACATAGAGCCGAATAAATTTATCGTTGAATTCAATTTTAGTACAATGAAATTCGTGTCGGATGCGGTTAAAGTTGAAGTTTCAAATACTGGCAATCCAATAAAAATGAAGATCCGAAGGAACCAAACTATTCCACAACAAAATTTACCACCATCGCCAGTGGGACTGTTGCGACCAGATACCTTTCAATTTTACACATTCAATCAAAATGGCGATGTAGTGATGAAACAAATGTCTAAAAAGGAAATTCATAGTTTAATTGCTTCGAGTGGTGGACACATCCCAATGGAAATACACGAGTCACAGATGATCCTTGAAACTCCGCCAGGTGAAACAAAGGTTAGAAAGATCATTTCGATTACTTCTGATATATTTGACTGCGGAATGAAATCAACCTATTGTACACAATTACTTTTTCGATATTCTATTGCAGGTAGCAGATGTAGTACAGAATGTACAAAATGTACTAAGAGCAGAGTTAAACAAGCCACCTTCAGTAATGACATCAATGCCGACAATTCCAGGACACGAGAATTCAGATTGGAGTAATATATTGCCATCAATCCTGGCTGGTGACATAGACTCAAATGTTACAAGCATCCACGACCATTATCATGATAATGATGCAGTGGAAATAGATGCCCAGAAACCTGTCTCTAATTTGGGCTCAGGAACATTAAGTCCTATAGAATCAGGAATGTATGACACAAAGCCGATGATACCAGTTGCGGTGATAACTGCAGAAAAGCAATCGCCGAGTTACAGTGGTAAGGAAGAAATTGACAGCTTACCAATTTTCCATATATTAAATACAATTACAACTGATGAAAGGGACAATAATACGCATGGATCCAATCAATCATCAGCAGCTACATTGGAGATAAATACAATGTCTGGTGCACCATGTCCGCTAATGGCAACGGATTGCAGTAATCACAGTGCTCACATCCAAAATAATCCCGATGACAAGCTTTCAAATAATGGTGGATCAGTGCAAAAAAATAAAAATGAAACGACCAATGACATTAATCCGGGATGTCTACCAAACATTGGAATGGACATTAATGATGAAAGTGTTAAAAATCATGGAGTGGAGAAACCTGAACCTCTCATTCTAAGCAATATCATCGAAACTCAATATACAATACAAAATTCAAGTGAAATGGAAAAAATTAGAGGATCGGTGAAATGTAAGCCATCGTTGAGTATAAATAAAATTAATGCGACAGCGGACTCGGGGGGAGTAATTGATGGCACAGAGAAACCGCAAAGTCAAGGTGATAATGGAGAATCTTTTGTTTCTGAATTGAGCACCGAAATACCCATACTCCAAGAAAAAACGAATGACACAGAAACGACCACGGTTATGTCCGAAAATACGTCAATGCCTCATGCGATACAGTTGACTCATAACGAAATGTTAATAATTGAATTAGATTCAGTGCATGACCAACAAATTCACGCCGTCGATGATATTGAAGAAATCAATAGGAATCAAACAACTGAATCAATAACCAATGATCCAATCAATGTGCTTAATGAAACACTCAATAATTCCTCAACTCAAGTACCCGCGATGGCATATCATGATGAAATTCTATCAATACCACCTGAATATGTGTCACATGAATCCCCATCATCTGTGACACAATTGGATTATTTGCATACCACCATATTTACGAGCATTCCAAAAATTAATGAAACATATTTATCAATGAGGGATCATATTTCACACACAACAATAGCACCAATCCCATATGAGAAATATACTCTCATTATTCCTGATGAAACAACAAAAAATACGATTAACGATCCCAATTTCAATACAGAGAGCGATATGGTAGTAGTCTCCCATAAAATCTACACTCAGCCCACTACATCTATACCAATTGTTCTAGAGGACCCGAACGCTGCGTCAGCATCCACCGAGGCGATTCCAACTGAATTAGCTAATTCACTGTCGAGTATGATTTCCCAAATTTCCATCGCGGTGCCATCTATTATCCCATCCTCAGATGAGATACACAAATCTGAAAATTCGGCTGATACAAGTAAAATTAATGATAAAAATGACCCACAATTCACAAACATTTATGAAACAAAATCGGATAATTTAAGTACCAAGAAAAATAAAATCAGCATGGGTACATTACATAATCACATGAAAATTAGCCAAGATGCGAATACTACGAAAAATTTGACAAAAATTGACGAAGAATCTCAAGGGAATATTGAGAAAAACTTTGAATCCAATAACGACGTTAATGGAGTAAAAAAAAAAATCGTTGAAAAGATTGATGAAACACCGATTGTTCGCATTGACATTATGGAAACAGGGCAAAATATAAATCAAAATATTAATGCAACATTAGTGAACAATCCTATTGATGATTATCACGATGATGATCTGAAAACAGAATCGCCTATGGTCAGGATCAAGTTAACTGATCCGATTTCAACATTGAACCATATACTTGAATCATCACCAGTTCAGGCAAGCACAAGAAATGGCATAGAAATTGTGACATTGCCAACAAATGGGAATATTTCAGCTAACGGAATTGGCAGTGGATTAATTGCTGGATTTATTTCAAATATTAATGAATCTACATCTTCAAAATACACAGAACTTATTAGTAACACCAAAGCTGATGGAATAATATCTAATGAGACAAGTGAGAAAATTGACAGCGCCACAAGAGAATCAGCAGTGACAATGAATATTATTCCATTTTCAGGAACGACTAGAACACAAACACAATCTGTAGACATTAATCATATTCCATCATCTATTCCATCTAAAATGAATCAAACGCCAATTATTGATGCATTATCAAGCACCGAATCGATGAAGACAGTTAATCTTTCTCCATGCTTTTATGAAAATTCATCTTCTGTACAAGCAGATAATGGCAATACATCTTTATGTTCTGCTTCAACTAATGCGTCAAGTGATGATAATGAAGCTACAACGAATACTGCAGAAGAAAGTATTATCCGACCTTCACCCTATACCGCAGTACCACTTTATATATCTACAAAATCGTTTATTAACAATGAAGGTATAAAACAAGAATTAGCTCCACGGGACCCTGTGATTCCAGACACGCAAGAGATAAGAGTTGACCACACAACGGACGGTGCTACAACCAAAGTACCAAACAAGATCCAATTCGAAGAGCAATTGCCGTTGGTTGATAAGCATGCCACGAATTCTGGTATACTTCAATTTCAATCTGTAAACGAGCATCTCTCCGAACATGCTGGCATCAAATCTGAAAATTTTTCATCAAACATTGGGCAGACATATCTATATGGACAACAAGGAGAACTCATCAGTCTGAAATTACCTGATAATACGAAAAATGATTATACCACAATGACACCGAATAAAATAAAAGATAAGAAAACAGACGATTTACAAATTGAGTCATTATACACGGCTGTGACTGAAAAAATTGCCGCCATCTCTCTGGAATCAGATCACACTTCGACATCAATCCAGAAGCCCGCAATATTGGATAAACTAAATTTGACTCAAGGGGTGAAAACTTCTGAGAAGTGGACATTAATTCCTCAAAAAAATCATTCCAATACACAAAATATTGGTTCAGTGACGACAAATCCATTAGAACATAGGATTGCTGCTATCCAAAAAGAATCTAACCAACCTCCTCAAATTAGTGTCTCGGGTGAACCGAAAGGTGCATCTGGACTCGATTCAAGCGTCGAAAAATTAGATGCTGACATTTCATATTTTTCAATTTTATGTAATGAATTGGCATTTAAATATTGGAGTGCTGTCAATTCTGGTCTAAGTACATCAAGATCTATTGCTTTATCACCATTTGGTATGACGAGCATACTTGCTATGCTCTTTCTTGGTGCACGAAGTCCCACATCTGATCGAATGAACGAAGTTCTCAAACTCGATGATGTAACCTCATTTAATCCCCATCTTGTTTTCCAAAATATCACTGATTCCGTCGGAATAGCACAAAATCAGGGAATTGCAAACGTTGCATTTGTCAGAGAATTGTTCACTGATCAGAGTAAAGTTCGAAAACTGATGCGATTTTATAAAAAACAAGCTGAACAATTTTATGATGGTATGGTTGAACAGGTAAATTTTTCGACCATAAGCGATGCTGTAAGAAGAAAAACCAATTTTTTAATCCGCAAGCAAACAGGTGGAAGAATTAGGAATTTTGTTAAAACGAATACGGTACCACTCCGATCACCACTTGCTGCGCTGTCCGCTAACGTATTCCAAACTGATTGTAACTCTAACGATGCAACATCAAGAGGCCGCGATGGCGAGCTTTATTTCGCAGTTTCACCAGCAGTCAGACAAAGAAAACTTGTTTTAGTACCGGCAACGCTTTGGAAGGCTGGAGTTCTGGCTGGTTATGAACCAAGTTTGGATGCAACTGCATATGCTATTGGTGGTATAGATAAAATCGTTTCAACCATTTTCGTTATCCCAGGACAGCAGGGTTCGACTGCGACCGATGACAATTTGGATTTACTAGAGCAAAGAATAATTTCGGGTGTTTTACATGATGCTGCGTGGAATAAACTTTTGAAAGTCATCGTTCCGAGGACAGGCTTGGAATTGCAAATCCCGAAATTCAGTCACAAAAGTGTTATCAATGCAACGGCAGCATTGAAGACCATGGGACTCGAAAATTTGTTTGATAAATGTGCAGATTTCAAAGGAATTAATGGTGTTGGTAATGATTTTCATCTCGCCGATGTGATGCAGGTAATAGATATTGCATTATTTAATGTGGTTTTATTTCATGGCCTAGTAAATATAGCTCTTTCTATATTTGTACAGAATATATAAAAATGTCAACTTTGTCATTTATTCGATCGTCCAAATTTTTCTAGATGAACATGTTCAGTACATGCGGTGATGAAAATATTCAAAGTGGAAAAACCAAGCATCATGTAGAAATCTATCCTGCAAGCCCTCAAAGAAATGCGCGCGGATCGAAATATGATGACAATAAGGCTGATACAGATAACTATGGTTTACGCCAAAATATGTTTAATTCATTGAAATCATTGGAGGCGATAAATTCATCGTCCACGACAACTATCCCACAGACAATAATCGAAGACAAGCCAAGGGTAAAACTTGACAAGCCATTTTTATACTTTGTGAGACATAATCCCACGGGGTTAATTTTGTTTATGGGCCGTTTTAATCCTCGACTTTTACCATAACATATAATGCATTTATGATAATATTTAAAAACCTATGAATTATAAATTTATTTGCCAACCTTTCAATCCCTTCTACGCAAAACATCTGAAATCTCGATCAATCCCATTGTAATTGCATATTCAACCATGGATCATTGATGACATACATCCAAATCGAGTATATTTCCAAAAATCACGGAATTATTTGATTACCGCAATCATTAACATTTTAAATGAAAGCAAACATGTCAGAAGATCTTTGTCATTGCGCAAATGATCCAGTGCAATATGGGCGAATGGAGGAATGAAGTGATATCGCATTTGGTCAGTGATGAAAGATTCAACGTAGCATATAGCATCATATATGTCATGTATGTTTCATTCATAATTGATTGAGTATTCACCTACGCGAACGAAGTATTTCATGGGTCTTATTGAACGAGGCGGTGGGGGTATGTTTATAAATTGATAATGAAATAACTGAGTGAAAGGAATATATATAATGTTACTGAGAATTATCAACTGATCCTCATTATTTAATCACAAGATAAGGAGAAGAAAGAAAATATGGTTTTTTCCATATTTTCGTATCACCATGCATTAAAGATCTCGCAAATGTTGCTATACTTTGCATTTTGATCACATAACTCTCATTCACATAACTGTACTTTTCATGTAGTTAGAATATTGTCATGAGCTGAGGAGACGTGTCGATGAAATGAAACTATGAAAATAAAAGCGCGCGTACGAACGGCACTGTATGCACCCAAAATATGTTTAACAATTATTTCTCCATCATCATTTGTGTGAATTGATTCAGAAAGAACTAAACGACACGGTCGACAATATGCAAAAATATATTAAAAACCCACATCATTCGTGAACTGTGCTATTATTGTGAATATATGAATTGCGGAATATATTCTATCCGAAGGAATAACCCGATATTTTAATGATATTTCATCAGCACCCGACCTTACATCAAGTTGGTATTTGCTAACGAAATAACGATCATTAGCAACATAATAGAAATATTCGTGAATTTCTGTCCAATATACGACTTTCGATTAATCGTGAGGTAAAAGACGTGGGTATCTTATCATTTTTTTACATTGTCAGTAGAACCTAAAAAGTGTAGTATCTCTCAGTATACGTCTAATTATTTGGTCCGATAAGCTCCCGAAAAATGCAAAAAAATTCCACTCAAAACGTGTCAAATTTATAAATATTCAGCAACGAGATAATGAGCGACAGTCCGAGAATGAAATAATAACATTTGTGTAGATGCGAAATGTACATTAAATTATAACTTTATCAAAGTTATTCAGATTTAAAAGTGTATAATTTTTCGAGCAGCTACCGCTGCTCCAATAAATGATGTGAATCACCTAAAAATATATATTTCATACCATTAGTTAAATTTAATAGTTATATGTTTCATGTATTCATTTATGTTCATCATTTCGATTTAACATCATATGCAGGAAAAGAATATTAAGAGGGAAATTAAGTAGAGAGTAAGTTGTGTGTCAAAAAATAATGTCAAACACGAGAATTGCAATGCATACGAATATACATGGATGTGATATTCAAAATGAATGCATGCGTACGTATATACTATTGCAAATACGCGAGAAGATTGGCAGCTACTGTGTGAAAATTCTAGATGATTGTAAGAATACTGCTCGGGAAAATTCTCTGAAATGGTTATAAAGTCAAATATTCTCTTTTTTTCGGGAGCACATGTAGAATTGAGTGAAAATATCCCAGATCGACTCTTGTGATAATCATGGCAATTGTAAAGACGTTATCATGTAATACAATGAATAATGTATAATTTGCAGCATGAGTATAATGAATACAAAACTCCATAAATTCATGATGACTGTATATTATTATATTCTCATCATGAAAAAATCACCTTGAATTAAATACATAAATTTGTTCACAGCAGATTTTGATAATTTTTCGTCATCGCATTGGAGCATACAAATGTACGTTATATTTGCCTCAAACTAACAAACATGTGTAACAATATTCTATGGCGACAAATTGTAGTCATGACATATATCATTATTCATGGCATGCAACTAACTCAGCAAATTTCACCGGATATATCATCCTAAATAGAGCACAGTAAATATATTGGGAATATATTTTAAATATAAAGCTAGCAGCATAGCAAAATGTCTCATATCTTCAGAGACATTTGCATCTACGAGAATGACATACCTAATATAAGCGGCTCACCCGCGTGCATTAATGTCGCATCATATCCAAATTTTGAACTCTTGCATAGGGTATTTTTTTCGATTTTTCGAAATCGATTTGATACCAGATAAGTTTTCCCCCTCGTTCATATTTGTGCAGTTAATATGTTTGCAAAAATCAATGTGGACAATATCATAATATACGATTATTAGTCTATTAGGAGAAGAATATTTGACGATATTATCATTCGATCAACACGATAAAAGGATGAATTTTCAGAGTAAATTTTTTTATGTTACTTAATGAAATAGTACAAAAATTAATTTTTTTCAGAAAACAATTTCTTACGAGAATATAAAAAATAGTAGCATTATGCATTTCACGTTTGTAATTGATAGATTTTTGTTTCAGTTTACACAGACATAAATTATCCCGGTAATGTAAACCAATATTTTCCATTATCTCTTCCATTCAAATTGTTCGTTTTGGTGTAAGAATTAGAGAGAAAAGTATCATAAGTTGGTATATAGATCTTAAAAAAATGTGCAAATGATTTTTTTAAATATACCCAATTTTTTTTATTAAAATAACAACAATCCTTGAAAAACTGATTTTTTTAAATGCTCCCCTTTTGTATTGATAAATAAGCAATGGGAATTAATAATTTAGAAGGAGGGTGCCCAATAGGAAAGAATGATTCTTCCTTTTTTTTTCGGTGTACCCCGAGCGATCATTTAAGAAAATGTATTTACCGAATTTTGTCTTTTTCTTTATCATTATATAAAATTTTCGATCTCAATCAAATTCTATATGAATGAATAGGTTCTGTTCAAAATATCGCTGAGACATTCATGACACTATGCAACTTCAATATTCAAAATAGAGATGAAATATCCATCTACGGCCGTAGAATCAGTATCATCAAACCATAAACTTCTTTCATCCGACTCGGGTTCGTAAAAATTTGATTGATTTTAAAACCGTCGTGCCATCTGGTAAAAATAATCAGTTATGTTGAAGTTTTAGAAACTTGTGCTATTGCAAAAATTTAAATTTAATCATAATATGAACTTTCATATGTAAATTATGGAGTCATAATGACATTATTTCCTTGCTTCTCCATAAAACAAGGTCGAATAATTAATATTTAATAATTGATACAGAAAATTATTCGTGTTGACTACATATATATTTTTGTTGATATATTCATTGGAATTGAAAAAGTTATACCAGCAGATAAAATATATAAGAGCAATGAGATATTTGATTGAATATGAAACGGTTCTGTGAACATATAATCCAATTATGTAATGAAACGAAATGTCCACTAATATTTTCAAACAAGTATATAAATCCTTCGACTCAGTGTACCCAAATCATTGCTGATTTCTTACGCTTTCACGACGTCGGTTGCTAATTTGGAATTAGTTTTATAATTGCCCGAATGGTGTCGTGTATAAGTCATGAATTTTCATTTATTACAACATGAACACGTAATTTTATGTTTTTTTTTATATATTCACATTATCTTCCAAGCTCCATATGCTTCAACAATTATGTTCAAAATTTCTCCCATATTCACATACCGTCTTGGTAATGCATCTGCATAGACAACATAAGGCATTAATAATCACCAAACTTTATATCAGAATCATTTAGTTAACTTTCTGTGCGATCACCTCAGGTAGAGTCAACCAAGCTATAGCGAACTCAAAAAAGTGCTTTTTCTACATTTTTACTGCTTCAGAAATGTTTTCCAACATGTCGCCGCATTCTACTTATTTATTGATTCTTTTTTTAGAATGCCCAAAGCATATTCTGTGAATTAATTGTTAATTATAAATTGCGGTAAACATAATTAAGCCATGAGTGCGACCACCATGATATTATTTGGTAGTGCATGTGTGAACACGGAGGGTTAATAGCGGTAAATTTGGAATATGAGGTACGTTATTTATCAACTCCTCGACTAATTAAGTGAATTCAGCTGAGAATATATAAACGCGAATTATACTCGAATGAAGACAAATATGTGCTAGCGACAATAACGACTTGCATCAATTTTATATGAGAGAATAAATATTAAAACGAGAAAACGAGACAACATTTATTCATGTTTCATGAAGAGGAATTATCGGCGTGCTGTACCGGTTGCATTGATGAGCGTATAGTCAAGCATATATGCATGCTTATAGCTTTAGTATACTAGTAGAGCTCTTAATACGATAATAGCCATGTATGTGGATCGCATTAACGTGTTGGCTTTCATTTTTCATTGTATCTGGATAGGTTCCTCTCTAATCCACAATAATAGTTCATCAATCAGTCATTCAATTATCAAATTATCAAAACTTTAATGAGATATATCGTCTTGTTAGAGATTACTAGAGATATTATAATTGATTTAATTGCCAGTCAATTGTTGGCGATCGGTAGATTATTGAACCGCTGGCTTGTCAAGCGTATTGGATCATTGAAATACCGGCAACAGCTTTTGCTGTAGTAGTGAACATTGCAGAACTATCAAGCGCCCGACTGAAAACAAACGTACGTCCCACATTAGAGAACCCACAATCGCGAAGATTTGAACCGCGACTATCCAATCCACCGCATTAATGTTTACCAATGGAATTGAATCACACTATCATGTATATATTTTTCAGTGACGCCACAATCAGTATTCAATCGCTACATGAATTATAATATTCATTACAATGATTGCGAGATTACATAGATTCGATCAATTTACCATTTATATCGGGAGAATAGTGAGCTTATCTAGGGCATATCTACAACCAACACTCAAAATGAAGAGATGACTGGTCGACATTATGAGTTCCATGTGTAAGAAAATTGATGAAATTGTCCAATGAAAATAAATGCTTCAGAATTTGGAATTTGATTTAATTTTCAAACGCATTCCCATATTTTGGACATCTTCCAATTAAACTACATATAAATATAGACAAATTCCGGCGATATGAAATCATAAATGGAACTCGGCCGTGTTTGAATCTCACCGCCGTATTCATCGTTAGCGTCGCAGTTATTATATATATATATATATGTATGTAAAATGACAAATAGAGAAAAAGGTATAATTTATATAAACTGTGATGTCTCAAATAATACAACTTATTTTCCTATTGTTCCCACAATAATTCGCAAATACAAAGACAACATTTCAATTAAACACACGTTTTTCATCTACTTGGTGAATGTATATACATGTATATATGCTGGTATATATATATATATATATATCGGTTTCATGAACAATATGCGAGAAGTTTGTTGAAGAATATTCTTAGCAATAATATTAAAGAATGGTATCGTTTGACATCGGCTCGATTTAATCAAATCACGTTTATACATTCAGCAAGAACATTTGCATTCATAATCGAATGAAATTCATGGCATAATTTGGCAAATCAATATTGCATACATGACACACGAATATTTTTACCATTCCATCATTCCTCTATTCGAAAATGAAATTTCCCGCGAAACTATTGATGAGTTTCCAAATGCACTTCATGATAACACATGATAAATATTATATATTAATAAAGGTCCACCACATAGAATTTGCTAATGAGGTGATAAGTCGGGTATGTATTCACCAATATATTCACTACATATAATTACATAGATTATATAGATTGTATATAAAATGTTGGGAACCAGCGAGACAGCGGCGACAGCAGTGACAGCAGCGGAAGTAGCCAAAGCAGCGGAAGCAGCGACAGTAGCGACAGCAGCGACAATACAGTTGGAACTGGCTCGCACACTACTGAGCACCAGTCAGTGCCGTTCTGCACCTCATACGTTAATTCATAGCAATCCACGGGAATCCACGACTATCCACGACAATTCACGGCTATCCATACGCTTTTCATACTGATTCATACTGATTCATATACCCAATTATCCATTCGTGTTCCACCATTCATCATCACATAATGTCTCGACATGTTGGTCGATTGTGTAGACCACCGGCTTTTTCAATTATTATCCTCATTGTTTTTGCACTTTTTAACATAAATTCTGTAGATGCCGTTACATTGAATAATGAAAATAATATACGAATAAATTCATTGACTAATGTAACATCTGTGGAATTAATAAATCAAAATAATATTGGAATAAAATTAAATGAACTTGTATCAGATTTGGATAATTACGAATTTTTGGTGCAAGTGACAGGTAGTGGTTTACAAATTGTCAATAATTATCAATGGTCATTAGACAAAAATGGTTGTGGTGACGGTGAAAATGTTCTTGAGAGTATTTGGATCGCTGAAAAAGGTGATAAGGCAATTTATGGGCTATCGAGAAAAGGAAATTTTGTGGTTACCAATATCTATTTTTGTCTGCAAAGCATTGATCATGAATGGATTTATGAACCAGTGGGCACCGTTAGTATCCAATCCACACTCTACAAGTGAGTGCTAATATTCAAAAATCACTCGAATTATTAATTTGATAATAAGACAAACGTTTTGTTTATAAATTTATGGATTGTTAGAAATTTTAATGAAGAAATTATTTGTATTTACAATTTAGCATATCATCAAGATCACACATTATTTTCATATATTTGACTTGAAAACTCAATCAATATGTCATTATAATACTCAATCATTCACTTTTATTTCTATCGAGACATTTGTACTTTGATACATGACACAATTAATTTATTCACATCTCTAAAATTTACCGCTCAATGCCAATAATTAACAGTATCATAAACATAACAGTTGAATTTTCATTGTGATGCGTCACACGTTGTAACAAACACGTGTTATTAATATGATGAAAACATCAAAACCTGTTGTTTTCATTTTTCTTCACTTTCACCATTCTCCCTATTGCCATATAAATCTTTCAAATCATATTTATTTATTTTATTAGTATTATCATTATTTAACAGTACTTGCAATTGTTAAAATTAATAATATTATGAATACGAAATGTTTTACATATTTTTGCATCAAACCAATGATTCCAAAGAGGTTAGTCTCACAGTGTGAGATGGCTCATCCGCCTCTCATACATGACTCTGTGTGTATGTATATTTCATATACAAAAATAGATATCGTGACCTACATCTTCCTGGTATTTCCGATATGCCAGACTTCATATGCTCACATTACTGAGTTAGTTCTCATTTTTTATTTTTGTGAGTTAAGAATTGAAGCATGGATGTGCGCAACTACCACTACCACATCTTCATTATATCAAACTACTCAATGAAATTAGCATAAAGCACATGAACATGTTAATTTGTCGATTCACATTCAACGTTAGTTACGTTTTCGTCATTATTGTTTTGTGAAAGAGCGCGAAATTCCGTTACCAGCTTGATAATACTAATATAAATGATGCATATATTGAGTAGTTGATATATCACAACACGTGGGCTATATTTGTCATATCTGTTTCGGCCCTCATCACGATTGTGCTGTGACTCACTTTACGACCATCAACTCAATGACTTCCCCATGCCATATCCCGTGGTATGATGTCTATAATAAATAATATTCAACACAAATACGAATCTCCGTGTAATAATAGACTCTTGAATTTTTCCACACTTTCACTACTACATGGATGATTCTTTTATTGAATTTTATTTTTTGTTTCTAATTTCTTCCTCCCCTATTCTTAGAATCACCTTGACCTACTGGCATACGTACATCTTCATAGACTTTAACAATATGGTATGGAATATATCCAGAACCCCTATCTCGTCGCTTGATACGTATTTTATACTTATTCATCGTATCCATTATGTTACAATATCTTAGATCTATAAATTTACTTTAAAACAATTCCATTTGTCCTTTTCAGTAATAAAGTCCGATCAAAGCGCGCAACGAATAATGATCCTCAAAATTTAATTGATGAAGAAAATACGTCATCAAACAATGCCGATCAAGTGAAAATCGAGGGCTTGAGAGTGGAATATGCAGATGAAAACCTGTATTTTCCTAAAGGAGGTATTCCCGAAATTATGGCTGAAACAAACGTTGTCATTCGTTTGTTTGGCCGTGGTATAACAAACGATACACGTGTTACTTTCACCGATAATGCCCAACTCGCAGGGACTGTGTGTGATAAAATCAAAACCGCTGAATTTGCCGTAAGTATTTTTTTTTCATGGCCTTCCATCTGCATTATAAATATCATTAGCCGAGAAAAAAATTAATAACTCAATAAAAGTGAATTGACTCACGCTATATATACGACACCTTCTGAACAAATACCCCACATTACACTCCTTTAACTCTCACAAACCAATTATGAGAACACAATCCCCAATTTTCTCACACCGACATCATTTAAATATCAACAAAGATTGTTTTTACGAAATTTGCGAACGCTTCTTTGTGAGTTGTGTCCCTATTTTTTGTTGTTAATGATAAATATTCTGACGAATGGTACATTATCATTGAAAAGTGAGAAGTGATATAATGATTAAGTGAAATTTTTTTCAGGTAGAAAAAATCGAGGGATACACAGCAACCATGACAGTCCAGCTACCATTGGGCTCACCCTTCTATATTTGCATAAAACATTCCGAATATTCCGGTATAAATAAAGAAAAATCTCTATTCAGGCATCAAGGCACGCAAAGCCACAAAATGGTAATTTTATTGATACTCCATCAAAAAATAAATAACTCAAATTTCTATCAGATTGATATAGATTGCCAAAACTTTGTTATCATATTTCGTTATGTAACGATATGTGATTACAATACATAAAAACATAAATACTTCAAAATATCTTGAAATTGACGCGTATGACCGATTATGTTTTTTTTGCTCATTAGATAAAGACTTATACTAAGATGCTACCGCTATGGCTCCAAATTGTTATCATATTAGTATGTCTTTCATTCTCTGCACTATTTTCTGGACTCAATTTGGGTCTTATGTCCATGGACCATACAGAATTAAAAATTCTTTGCAATACTGGCACGGAGACGGTATGATTCCATCAGATATGAATAACATTTGTTTATTTTTTGAAAAATTGTATTAAATATGTTGTTACTCATATTGAAGGAAAGAAAATACGCGAGAACAATTCAACCAGTGAGAAACCATGGGAATTATTTATTGTGTTCTATTCTGTTTTCCAACGTCCTTGTTAATTCAATGTTCACCATTTTACTCGATGATCTCACATCTGGCCCGATGGCGATCATTCTGTCAACGATAGCTATCGTCATATTCGGTGAAATATCACCCCAAGTACGTAATCAATCCAATTTTGTGTTGATTTCTTTTTTTTTTTTTTTTTTCCAATTTCCATTCATATTTGAAGGAAATATCATTATTTTTTTTTCCATCAGGCATTCTGCAGTCGACATGGATTATGCGTGGGCGCAAAGACGATTTACATTACAAAGCTAACTATGTTTCTTACATTTCCTCTGAGCTACCCAATTAGCAAAGTTTTGGATTGTATGCTAGGTGAAGAAATTGGTAATGTCTATAATCGCGAACGTCTGAAGGAGCTTGTTAGGGTAAGTGCTATCAATTGTTGTAGTAAAAGAGCACTAACGAAACTGATACCATATAATTTGTATCAATATTTTGGCATAGAAAAAGAAATGAAAAATTACTTCTCATTCATCTATCATTTTATTGGAGTATAAACAACAGAGACCGATAGTATACGAGAGAAATATGATAGTCCATTATTTGTTATCGAGTGGGCGTTATCATATGGCGTTACAGTGACTCTCAATAAATATTTGAAGATATTACACGCAGCCAATAAGTTGAAAAATTGTAGCGATACAGTCATATGACATAGCTCACTACTGCTTCAACATCCTCTTATTAGATTCATCTTGATGGAAATATGTGCAATGCGTGTATCCGGGTGACCAAGTGTTTTCTTTCCCTCGCAACCCGTAACCGTTATCCAGGTTAAAAGTTTAGCACACAGTCTAATAAAGCATTCAAAGTTCAAATATTGTCAATTTAATTTTATCAGTGATTACTCGAGGATAATGAAATTGTTGAAAAGAATGTTGAAGTACTGACTGAAAGATAATGAACTTGATATCTGCTAACTCTGATTCTACTCACAGTGTAATATTTTTGGGGGAACCGTGACAAATATCATGAGATTACATGTCAACATTTGTTTTAATTTCATTCATGATTATTATTAATGATAATGCCTATTGATGTTTATACACTCTAGGTGACAACTGGTTATAATGACTTGGAGAAAGATGAAGTCAACATCATTGCGGGTGCTCTTGAGTTGAGGAAAAAAACCGTTGTAGACGTCATGACACGTATTGAGGACGTTTACATGTTGGATTATAACGCAATTCTCGACTTTGAAACTGTATCGGAAATCATGAAGTCAGGTAAATGGCCCATTCTCTACTATCATTTACACGTACGGGAATACCCGAACGAATGCTGAATGAGAATAAAAAAATTTCCTCAAATAAGCACAGATGATGCAGTGCATAATGAATAATTGACATAAGTCTACTGATAATGATGATGTAATATCATCAATTATTCATGAATGCGATGCATTATATCTCAATATATTCAATGATAATGTAAAATAATATCAAAATAATCCAATAGGTTTTTCGAGAATTCCTGTGTTTGAAGGTGCAAGGAACAATATAATAACGATGCTCTATATAAAAGATCTTGCATTTGTTGATCCTGATGACAATACTCCACTCAAAACTCTCTGTCAATTCTATCAGAATCCATGCAATTTTGTGTTCGAAGACGTCACTTTAGATGTTATGTTCAAACAATTCAAAGAAGGTAAGAATCGAGAAAAAAAAATATTTTCAGCCATACAATACAAATGAAAATGTGTGAATACACGCAAGTATATGAGGAAATTTTTTCTTTTTTGATTTATCATCGAATGTGTAGGTTATAAAGGACACATGGCTTTCGTGCAAAGAGTGAATAACGAGGGCGAAGGAGATCCATTCTATGAAGTTATCGGATTGGTCACGTTAGAAGATGTTATCGAAGAGTTAATACAGGCTGAGATTATGGATGAGACTGATGTATTTACAGATAATCGAAGCAAACGTAAACGACTCACAACTCGTCCAAAAATGCCCGATTTTACATTGTTTGCCGAAAAAAAAGATAGTCAACGAATTCACATATCGGCGCAATTAACGTTAGCAATGTTCCAATATTTGTCAACGACAGTTGGACCATTTAAGCCAGACACAATATCGGAGACAATATTACGTCGACTGCTCAAACAAGATATTATTAATCATATCAAAGTAAAATCACGTGAGAAAGCAAGAAATGATGCTGGTGCCATTATTTATCAACAGGGTAAATCTGTGGATTATTTTGTTCTAATATTGGAAGGTCGTGTCGAAGTAACTGTTGGCAAAGAAAATCTAACATTTGAAAGTGGACCATTTACCTATTTTGGATGTCAAGCTTTAAGTGCGAATATAGGTGTGGCGGTAGAATCACCCACAACTAACGTGAATCCACAAGCTTTGGGTAGTATCCAATCTATCAATTTAGACGCTATGTTACGTCATACATTTGTGCCTGATTATACCGTTCGGGCAGTCACCGAAGTATTCTATCTTAAAGTGAAACGTTCACTATACCTTGCTGCTAAGCGCGCCACACTCTTGGAGAGAAGCCAAAAAGATCCTTCACCAAGTCATGATCAGTTCGATGACGAAGTTGAAAAATTACTTCATTCATTAGATGAGGATGATCGCAGTGCACCCCCATCGCCAATACTCAGTCGTAATGGTGACGATATTAAATTGTCAGATATAACTCAACGATCGCCGATACGTAGCGCTACAGCGCCAACATCACCAATACCAGTTAGTGCCAGTCCAATTACAAACTCCAAGTTTATTCCATCGAAAACTGAGGCAAATGGCCAGCTGAAAACTTCACCACTAAAAATAGAGGAAATACCAAATCCCGTAGAGGTCGATGGTAAACTGGATCTTGATGCTGAGATTGCTGCACGCCAATCAGAGGCAGCACGCATTTCAAGAGGTAAAACATCCAATGTCGATGAAGAAGAGAGAACTAATTTATTATCAAAACAACGTCATTTTTAACATATACAAAATGGCCGCACGAATCCAATCGTGTTGGCTGATGAAGTATCACCGAAAATATGCTGCAACAAAAATTACAGTAATCATGATTATAGAAGAAACTTTCAGAATGCAAGAAATGAATTAAAAAATTTGGCGTGATATTTTCCATTGCAGTGAATGTTTAGGTACTTAACAAATTAGTCGGATCTCAGCGACCATGATGAGAACAAAGTTTTTTGAGAACCATAAATTAGAAGCAAACAGTACATATATATATGTTTACAATCAAACATGTGAATTTATCATTCTGGTAGTTGGGTTTATTTTAACGATAGAAACTTCGAAAATTGTATCCGATAGATATTGATTTCGTGTTTGTTTTTTTTTTCACAAATTTTCTTTTATAATTATTTTACAATTTAATTTGTCGTGTACTTTTCTTCCACTCAGGGAATAAACACTAAAATATAATACATCAGTCATAGAGAGCTCACTACCAGCCTCTCTATTCCACGATAACATTATTCTAAAATGAAAAATGATTCGAGAGAGGATCGCTAGAGTTATATGACGAATCGGAAGTTTATAAAGGGAAAAAAACTGAATCATCGGACTAACATTCACCCAAGTATTAGAGTACATGAACTGGAGGAATGAACTATAACGTTTCGAGCTCCCCTCAAATATTCGTTCCATTATCGCTACTTGTAAATATCATTCCAATTTATTCTCATTCAACATATAAAAGTGCGTGATATTTGGTTGAATAATTGTTTTATTCTCGGTCTCGCTTTCAATTTCATTGCTGTCCCGTGAACAAACTACTATCTGGAGCGAATAGTTTTGAATATTTTTTAGTGTTATAAGTTTGTTCTCGTTTTCAATCCATATCATCATATCTAAGAAAAGAAATATTGAATACGAAGAAGTGAAAAAGGACAGGCCAACTTTGAAATACATTTCGAGGCGATAATTTTATGTCCGTAAATATTGTATAAATACAGGGGGTATTTGCCTCAATAGAGCTACTTGTCAATAAATGAAAATTAATTTTTTGCTATAAAGGAGAAAAATAGAACGTGTAATTGTTAGAAGTAATACGATGATGATATTAAATATCGTTTTTATTCGTTAATTGAAATCACTTCATAATGTTTCATTAGATAGATACGTATGTTACTTCAAGTCACCAGTTTGACACCGCCTTATACTCAACAATACCTTCCCGGAAAACTGTTCTCCCATAACAAATCCCAACATCAGATCAGTATATCGTGTATAAATTACCGGAATCTTGAGAAGAAATCATGAAGGATACTTTAACCCTATGTATCGAGAAGGAAGCATTTAGAAACGAATTTGACACCATGATCGCTATGTATAATCGGGACATATCTCTGATATCCGGTACTATAAATGTTATTAGCTAAATCTATAAATGTATTTAAGCTCTCAGTATTATCGTATACTTTCAGATGACTTTCTTGTAGATCATCGAATTCGTTACAAAAATATTCTTCATCATGTCAAACAATTACCATATCGTAATACTGTAAGCGATAGGAAAGTTAAAATACTACAGAAAATTGATTTTATTCAGCTATTATTGAATATATTGATAGAAAAAATGATTAAAAAGTCGAACCAGAAAGTTAGGTAATGTCACTATTTTAAGCACATAACAGTTACAATGATTTGAAATATCAAGATAAGCTTTTATTGACGAAAAAAATGGTGTGAGGAAATGACAAATGATAATGCATTTATTAATTTCACTTCTATTCGGATTCATCCAAATGGTAGGTGGTTTGCGCGGCTTCGACCAGGCCATGTATTAATATCCGATATTTTATTTTTCATCATTATAATAATAATTTCAATCATCACCGAAAGTATCCAATGGGAGTAATATCAAATTGGTATTGTACATCATTATCATGTTATGAATACAGCATATTTGAAATGCGGCATCATCAATCAACCCATAACAATAGTCTACCACGAAAACTTTATAGTGATTCGGGAACAGCCGGCATGCACGCACATAAACCGATCTCTTAATTTGACCGTATGAATTTAATATATTTTTTTTATTTATTTGAAATGCATATGTATCGTTGAGACATGGATTCAAGAGACACAACGGAAACCCCGATATCAAGTGACTACATGCTTCTCTCTGTTTTTGGTCTTATCTTCCATCCTCCATGTTTACATACGATTAAATATTATGTGCGATCATCATTCATCACAATTCATATATATCTATACAAATTCACATAGCTGCATACGAATTGACACATTTTTCTTTTCACTGCTTTCTTCTTTTCTCCTTTCCCAGTACATCGATACAGAGTATAACAGCAATCTATAGGATAGATATTGGAAATTTCATTGCGGTAGGATGAAAATTGTAATGCTCATAGCTCATATTATTTAATGAGTTATAGAGGAAACTGGGGTTACACGAACTTCAGGGTAAATTGAATTTCTGTAATTATTCAACTGTGAATACACGTGAGGACATGGAAGCAAAAGTGATCAAGTCTGATATCATATTGATGATAGAAAAGTTGATGATTATCGGAGTTTTTGTGGTTTAATTGGAATTTATTTTATCACTTTTAACTTTTTATGTGTCAATTCACCCTGGCCTCCTCTATGCCTTGCCAGTTCGCAAACTCGATTGCATGACAATCCCATTTGATCTGATAGATGACATTAGACCGTAATAGAACATCGAGAAGGAAATGAACATAAGTGGAAAGCTTTTAAGAACGCAAACTCTTCTTATAGGACCCTGCATCACCAATAATACAACTATTATAAGAAAATTATAAATATTTTCTCGCCGAGAAATTCTCAGACGATCGAGACTCTACGGAAAATAGTGTTAGTGTCGGTTCGAGAGCTAAATTGCCTGTGAACGTATTCTTTCCAGCCCCAATATAATGTACAAGAAAGAAGGATTGGACACAGAAAAAAATAAAATAGGATATTATGTCGTCCGCCGAGTGGAATATAATAATTATCCAGTTTCCAGTGGTGTGAGTTACATTAAATAAAAGCTACACAACAATTCAGGCATATATTATGTCAACCTCTTGATTGTTATATTGTGTCGTAGGAATCCTCTTGTTGTGTATCACTTTACTTTTTGAAGTATTGTCGTCCAGCGAATTATCATTAATCAAATAAATCAAATAATTTCGTTACTTTTTTATAACTACTATATTAACTGATAGATTAATATTCGGATAGCAAAAACGCCGAATGGTGTATGTATTTATTCACATATTCGTTGAATGAATTGACAAAGTACCTGTGCAAACAAATATTTACAATAATAAGTAACTGTAATGATAAATCGATGTCATAAATATACTATTTATCTTAATAACAACCCATGGGACATAGATTTTGCATATATAATGCATGTCTCTGACAATTCAATTGAATATGAATTGGTGCTATTTTCTTGTTTTTACATACAATCATCTTGATACTCATGTGTACTAGTACATATATTATTAATACATTTAGTATTATTATACATAGATCAATTGTTTGATTAATGGATGCGGTTCAAATGAGATATAGCAACCTGCCACACGTGTACATATATCTTGCCAACATTTCCGGATCGGTTTTTATGATATACTATATTGTGCTTGATAGATTATTTTCCAATAATATCAATATTTTTCGTTGTGTGGTTATCCTGGTGGAAAGGAATTCAATGTGGAACTACATTACAGAACCACAACCACTATAACTATTTTTCACTGCAAAGGATATATTTCGATACGCAGATTTTACAATTTGTATGTCATATGGATCTCAAGAAAAATTCTATGAATGATACCGATATATTCTCACTTCTAAGTTAATGTTTTATATGTATATATATATATATATATATATATATATATATATTTATATGTTTTTCTGAAAGCATAAGGAAGTACATGAACTTGAAATTTAAAAATAAATACGTTTCATATCTATTCCGAACAATGATTTCTTATCGATTCCGTCCGGCACCCTGAATAAGATGACAAAATTCGAAGATTCAAACATAGAAATGAATCTTCTTCCATTACACACGCGCGCCACATATCGTATACATTATATCTTGCGTTAACACTGATAAGGACGAAAAATAACCAACTGTGAACGAAGATCATGTGATAATCTTTTCCAATTTTTTCTCTATTTGGGTAAATTATGACATTACATGAACTTATATATCAACTTCTACAAGGAACAGTAGAAAGGCAAAAAGTAATGGAAACTTGGAGAAAAAAGTAATTTACGTGTAGTGCACGAACCTGTAGAACTATAAGAAAATCACATCACATTGTGTTCTTTACATGCGCGTAATTCATTCCCAAAATAATAGATGAGGAGTTCCGCTTGACAATGAAAATTGCATATTTATCCAACGATAACTTGAATAATTGATCGATTATCAAAACGATATTTTACCTTTGTGAAGGAAATTATAAGCAACTATGAAATTACAGGTTGAAATCAATGTGTGCATACACTAAAAAAATATCAATAACATGAGTGTATGCAATGTACATGAAAATGTATCTTATAAATCTGGAATATCTTTACGAAGACTTTTTTTCAGATTAAACAACTTCTTCATGTCAATCCTATTACTATCTTGAGAGATACTTTTTAATGCATTCAATTTTGCATTGAAGAAATTTCTCTTATCACACAACAATTGACGTATTTTCGCCCGATCTCGTAATGTCGGTTTTTTGATACAATTTCGAACGAGACACCAAGGCTGGCTTTCCTCACTAAATGTGACCAGATCAATGCTGAGGTTCAATGTGTTTTCTAACATCTCTGGCACCAATTGCATGTCCACCGTTATTTCTCTTTCGTCAACGAGCTTCGAACTGAACTGTGTTTGATTGCCGCTCGTTAAATTAACAAATATATTGCAATTTTGCGGTAGAGGATAATCAAAAGTCGCTATCAAAAATAAGCATCCAGCCGTACGGTTCACTCGTACTTTTGGCAAATGAGAAAGTTGTTGTTTGTGTGCATAAATATTAATTCGTTTAAGTTTATCTTGTTCAATCAATAATTGTTCGTTGCAAACATTCAACTCCTTAGCTCGCTCGCAAATATTTTCAACTATGACTTCCGAACCCCTCAACATACTGCTCTTTAATTCGCAAAAATTGTCAATTTTAGTCGGATCTAAGTTTTCCACCATATTAGAATCAAGGTGAACTAACTCACGGGTCTTTGTCAATCCCAATATATTTCCTTTATAGTTCTGTAGATCAAGTACGATTTCATTCCTTAAAATTTTTTTTTCCACCGAATCACAGTCTAATTTTTGCTTTAAAACATACACCATTTCACTATTCGAATAGACAATTGAAATATCATCATCGTCCAAAACTTCAACAATCAAGGTGGTTGTTGTTGTATTGATATTGATACTCTTGAAGCATAGTGCGTTGTGATTGACAAATCCGACGACAATTGCATGAAAATCTGTTTTCAATAGCAATCCAACAGTCTTTCGTTTTTTATTAATTACTGATAGCTCCGTTATATTGTATGGGCAACCATAAATAAACTCTATATTATTACGGCAAATTTTGAACAACTTTCCTCCATAGGCTATCATGCAGACATCATCATTTTCAGACAATAAAAATGGTTTTAATGAATCGCACACAGAATCTTGTGCCAACACTAATGTGCAAACCTCATGTCTATTTGTATCATGTGAAATAACTTTTGGAAATTTAAACAGTTGCTTACTTGTTTTTTCACATACATTGTTCAAGCATAAATAATTTTCCTTCAGTTTCAATACTTCATAAAACTTTGTACAGAATCCAATAGCTGATGTAGTAAATGCTACAAACTCATGATTTTTTTTGAATTTGTAAATACCACACGGTTTGAGCAGAATGAAGACTCGTCCTGAATAACTGCGAACACTCCTTATGGGTTTTGGAGCCACTATTGATGGGAGTGTTACTGTTGAAGTGTTGGAAACGTATGGGAAGACCACTAATTTATCACAATTCCATGCGAAACATGTTTCAATATCATAGAAATTAACAATCTCAAAATTTTTCAACTCCAAATCACAGGTATTACAGTATATTATCATCTCTCGACCAGATAATATATGTGAAACTGTCGATAGACTGACATTTATAACAAAAATTGACAACTCTGAGTGGCCGTTTGCATCTATGTTATATACTCAGGTTCATTTCCTGATGTTTGTCAATTCTGATAAACTAAAATTGTCGTTGATGTTTTGAAGGAATGTCGAATGCCGTATACTAATTGAATATCTTATAAGCAAGTGTATATATACTTGCCTAGAGGCCACTACAAACAAGTTCGCATCTAATATTGGGTATGTTCAGCCGAACTAAACGTTGAGAAGTGTTGAGTGTGAACATTTTCTTCCTGGACACGTTTAGTTGAGGTTCGTTGCGATTGGTCGGAAAAA
>JAPYZH010000447.1:0-57253 GCA_030523085.1 Meteorus colon
ATCATTTTGTCCTTTTCCATGTGTACCATGTGATGTCGAATAACCAGGTCCTGATTCGATATTCATTATTCGTTCAATAAACGAGAAGCCTTATTCTCAGACCACTGTATTGGACAGCCATTTTTAATTTAAACAAATCTTTTGGATTTTCAACGTAGTCCATGGACGCGAAAACCTAAATCTTTAAGGAACACTTATTTTTATAGAAATATGTCCATGAGATCATTTTTCTATAAAAATGTACCTACGTACGATTGTTTTTCTGTAGAAACAAACCTCTGTGGTTATTTTCTGAAGAAACGAACCTCCGCGGTTACTTTTCTGTAGAAACGAACCTATATGAATTTTTTCTTCTGTAGAAACATACCTACGTATGATTATTTTTCTGTAAAATCGAACCGTGTAGAATTATTTTTCTGTAGAAGCGAATTCTGTAGAAACGACCCTGTAGAAATGTCACTCTGTTGAAACGATTTCTGTAGAAACGGTACCCTCTCGATGTAGTCGCTCATGACCATGTAGTTTATGCGACTATAAATAAACTATTAGAAAAAAAAAAATAAAAAAAAAAAGAGTTCAACTTTTCCTGGGGTATGGAAACATTTCATGATCATCAGTCATTTTATTCTAGTTAAGAAATAGGATATTGAGAATTGATCAATTGACAGCCAACCCAACCCAACCTTAACCCGATCCTAACTTCCTTATTATTTTGTTTTATATAGAGTCAAAGTTGGTAATAATGTATCCAAATGTATTTTCAATTGTCAAGTTGGCAGGTGATAAGAATCTTTTGATAACTTCATGTGACAGCGCCATAAGCAAAACTGAAAGGCGAAAAGCAAACATGCTCCGAATTGTTATCCTGGTTGTTTAAAAGTATAGCGCAACAATCCGTCGATTGTTTAGCGAGAGTTTTGTTCAACAAAACAAGTAGTGTCAGAATATTCAAAAGGTATGTTAAAATTGTATCAAATTAAGCTGTATTTTTGTATTCAAAATTTTTTCGCCACATGCTAAATTTTGTTCATTATTTTTCTTTCACAGAATTTATTAGAATTGTAAACAAACAAACAAATTGCTTTCGTATGAAGTCTTGAATAATTTTCTTTATTGAAATTGTCAAAATTAGATATTGATTCCTTTGTATATTGACAGGTACCTTTGGAAACTCCGTTCAATAAACTGAACTTTTGTCAACTTTGGACTCAGTTTATGCGCAACAACAAACCCAAACCCACAGAAAGAAACATCATACGAGATAATCTTGTCTTGATCGCTTATACGTTATATTATTTACGCATTCTCTTTTCCAATTCCTACAAAACCCCATTTTACAAACACACATCGCCGTATAACCCTGCAACATTGAAAATATCATACATATAATAGCAACATTGACAGGATTTTGTTTTTTCTAATACTGATTCATTAAATAAAATCGAGTGAAACAGACCTTTCGCATAGACTTGTAGCATATCATCTCATCTATTGGCAAATCGCAACGGTTCTCGCACCAGTCAACGTCAGATGATAGCATCAATGAATTTTCAGGACAAGTAGAATCTGCGTCAACGTATCCATCTGTATGAAGTTGATGGAAAAAAAATAAATATAAAATATACGTCTCTGACTAATCTGATTGAAATTTCACGAAATATGCAATTTGGAATCAGTTAATAATCCTCATGGCAAATATTTCGATCCGGGTTGAAACAGTCATTATTTGAGTGGAACAAAAATTGAAAATTTTATTGCATTCAAATGACGATTATATACACTATTCTGATTCTTAAATTATGTGCATCTATTGATTCATCCATAGAATCTCTTTCATTGATATTTCTCAATCATATGAGTGACAATAGTATATTGTGTGACTAGGGATGAAACAAGACGATTTCATTCCTCGTCACACACTGTATTTATCATATAATCCGCATTGAAAGTGCGAGTGTTAATGTCTGGAGCCAACCAGAACTAGAATATTTTAGACCATTAGCGAATAAAATGACAATTATAATGGTTTGAAAAAAAAAAAAAAACGGAAGATACTTTGACAGAATCGAAAACAGGGCTGCAACTCCATTCCACGGGCAAAGAACCATCTTTGCATGCAAAAAATTGCATGCTCTAAAAATTGCAAGGTCCAATGTAACATTTCAATAGACTAATTGGTTTCTGCCCGTCCACAGTCGCATTCTTCTGAAATTGACTAGTTTCGGTTGGCTCAACAGGCATTCCAACCTCGCACTTTCAATGCAGGTTATATGATAAAAAAAAATTGTGACTCTGGAAATTATTTTGTAATATTAATATATATTGTCAAAGATCGTTATTGAATTTCATTCCGCAATGAATATTTCTCATCGCATAATGGACAATGTATTTGAAAAAATCGTTATTAGAATATTTTCTCAATTTTCAATCTTATCGTCTCCTAATTTATTTTAATCTTCCCCATATTTATAAATAATATCGTTATTGTCGCACACAAATACATGAGAATTATACTTACAAACATGAAGGAAACACAATACGAAGAGTCCGAGCAGGAGGTGTGCCATTGTAGATAGGTTTTATTATTTGCAATCAACAAATCGACTGATGTCAACTGTCAAGAGTTACCAGTTTATATACTAACAAGAAGAATTATGCCATTATCTCGGAACCAAGAAATTTTTCATTCTTATCAGTATGTTTCGACAGGAATCGATTACAAAAATTCCGAAACGATTAAGAGTTCATAATTTTCACTTTGGGGTAATTACACTAGTTCATTTCCAATAAACATCAAGATAAAATGTTTATTTTGTGTTAAGGACGTTCATGCGCCATGCTAGTCACAAGAGTACTAACTTATTACGATATTTATTCGGGATTTGAGAGAAATTAAAAAATATATCAATAGTCATCCAATGATTTATAATGTTTAAATATCCATCCTAAATATTTCTTAATCATTTATTGTAAAAAGACAGTAAATATAAATTTATTTGACTTTACTTTTTATGGGGGACTACGATCATTTTAATTTTACTGACTGAAATAATTAATAATTAATTTTAACAATCGATAAAACCATTTTCTTAATGAAATTAAATAATCTGCATTGTTTGGAAAATATTAAAAAAAATTATTTATCATGGTATCTACTATAATAATATACATATCATCATTTTAAATACAAAAAAAACGCTGATCTTTCATAAAGCTCTATGTTAAAACTTGATTTCTTAATCACCAATAACTTTTTGAAATCATCGATAAAGAGTGCTAATGTTTTCAGGGAAGATATTTACACGATTAAACTTGTCGAAACTCAAAAATATAAATTTTTACCTAATATCAAGTTTCATGCACGAACGCCCTTCGGAGTAAATGATGTTTTTACCACTTGTACACCGGGTCTGAGTGAATTTTTATTTACTACTATCATCAATTTTGATTTCTTTCGTACACCAGCTCTTTTTCTTAATTTATTGAAAGAGCGTCATTTGTTGTCAGTTTTTCATTTTTCCCATTGCTTTTTACATAGATAAATATATGTCTAGTATCAGAATATTCAAGAATTTCGTCGCACGGTACATAAATCAATAAATTATTGCAGATTTAAAAGTAACATACTAGATTTGTCATGATATTTTGTCTCCATCAATCTAGATCTTTCATAACTGAATTGTCGATGGCCATTTTAGCGTTGAAATTGTTGGCTTCGAGTAATGGCTGTATAAACCTTAGTCGATCCAATTTTTTACAGTGAGACAACCAAAATTCTACTGCTGAACAACACGCATTTAGAGTCCCTAACCATTGTGCAAATTCTCGAACTGTTACTATTTCCCCGCATAGCACAAATTCAATAACTCTGAACCTTTTTTCCGTTTTTTATCTGTTAGCTCCACTGTATAATCATATGAGTCTAAACTAAACCCAAAATATTCACACCGATTACTGGGTTCTAGTGAACTTTTTTGATAGTTAATAATGAAACCTAGGTTTTTGATTACTCTAACTGTTTCATTAACATTTCTCCTGCATGACTCAAGGCTTTTACCCAATAATGAAAGATCGTCTGAGTATATTACAGACAAGAATCCCTTTGATTTTGATGAATTCATCACGGGGTTCATAACTTTGGTGAACACGTAAGGGCTCGCACATAAACCGAAGAGTAAACACCTAAATTCGTAAAGTTCATTTCCAAAATTTGAATCGTAGGATTTTCCTGTGATTTTCATGAACAGAGATCAAGAAATAGGCATTTTGAAGATCGAGTGAACACATGAATCTCTCTTGAACATTAAATTTTTTACCGATCGTAAATCTTCCATTTTGAAATGTGTTGGCTTGATAAATTTATTCAATTTTTCGAGGTTGATAATGCACCTAAATGACCGGTCCGGGTTTTTTAACTAGAAAATAGGGAGGTACGAACTGACCCTCACTTTCCTCGCATTTTTCTATGGCTCCTTTTTCCAATAAATGATCAATTTCGTTTGTAATTTTTTTTTTTTTCCTACCAAGTTCCAATTTGGTTCGCTCTAGCCTGCATTCTGTACTGAAGGAGATTGAAAAGAAATTTTGTATCGTTCAATGCAGTCAAGAACAAATGAATTGTTGGTCACCGCCTTCCATTCATTTATGAATTGTTTCAGACGTTCAGCGATTTTTCTTACCTCTCCTACTTGTATGATGCTGTTGAATGACGTGTTATCTGGCGGGCTCTTGGCATTGTCGTTGGACGGCTCGTTGAACTGGATGTTAAACGAGTTGACGTTCTTGGTTTGTTCTTCAAGAACAAACGATGATTCTGATAACTCCCATTTGCCTGGATCTGACAGCCGGTGTCGACGTTGAAAGTACCATCTTTGGTTCATCAGCTGCTTTAATTTCTAAGCATGATTTTTCCACTGCCTTTGCGATCTTTATTTGCTCGCCTAATTTTTCCCCATATAGGCAGTTATCATCTGGTTTCATACGTCAATTGTGGGTTTTACAGTCTTAGTGACGAGTGAAGCGATAAAGGATTTTCTCGTCTTCGATAATTGGTAGAAAATATCAGCCATTAATTTCCCTGCATCGCAAATGAATCCTGCAAATTGCTAGTAATCCAGCCCTTCGTCTAAGTCATTCAAGAGCATTGATGCTGCTACACTCAACGCAACGATTGCTGAACCTACACAATTTTGTGTATCAAGTGTTCATCCCGTTCTGTGGGTATCTCTTTCATTACTGACTGTATTTCCAAATTCACTTGTGGTGCTTCTGCATGAAATTCTTCATTCCTCGAGTATTTCTTAAGGATTGCAGATTTATTTTTTTCCAAAAGACCTTCGGATATGAATTTTCGCCAGATGGATTTAGCTTCATCGTGTTAATGAAGGCTTGGTGGACTTTGCCTGTCCTTGCCAAGCATTTCCAAGAAAAACGAGATTTCCCCCTCGGGAGATTCAGTGTCATCAACTTGATCGATTTCCCCTTCATCGACTATGTCTTTGGATTAACCATTGATCAGTACTGTTAGTGGTTTTGGTCGCGTCATTCATTCTCGAAGGTATTTCCATTGGTTATGTTAGCCTCATTCTCTTCGTTTTCGGAACCTGAAATAAACAAAAGAGGGTAATAATGCCTGTAATTTCTGAAATCGTATGGACCGAAATAACTGGAGTTTTCCGTATGGGGAAATTCGGGATGCTCGAAAAGATGCAGGTTCGTTGCCTGCAGGATTCGTATGGAAAAACCTGCTTGTCTATTTTCTAATGGAGAGAAACTGTTTCGCGTGGAAACTAGATTCTGTGTTAACTTACCTGTATTCTTTCCATTTTTATCTTGGAATTCAGATTAACTTATAATGAAACCTGTGATAAGGCTTGTGAGGTTAGAAATCTGGCATTCCATATTTTCCAACCGCGCTTCATTTTCTTCGTTAAATCTCTGTTTGCTGCTAGATCTGGACCGAGATCTAGATCTTTCTCTCTTCTTCTCGTGTCCCATGATTATGAAAATTTGACAAAACATGGAAAGAACCGCTTGTTGTTGTTCTCTGTACTTACGAAGTCTATCACACTATTAGTGTTCTGTGAAAAAAATTTTTCCTCAAGTACTGTCAGATTGATCATCATTCGATCAACTTATTTATCTTCACAACTGTTCAATACATATATGAGCCAATACATCGCCTAAGATGTTTGTGAGATAACGCACATTCTTGTTTAGTCTTAAGTAATTAATATAAATAAAAAATGTACAGTAAACCAAATATGTAAGGAGTAATTAGAAAAAATAACAGTTTCGTCAAATTATTCAATTTGTAGTCACATAAGTAAAACCACCCAATTCTCACCCAATCGGTCAGTCTTCCCAAATGAATTCAACACCCAGATATAAACATGTCTACATTCACTCGAATATTTCAGCGTCACCATATATCTGATAGCCGCGTGTTCAAGTGAAGAATTACATATGCGACTGATTCTTTGCCTCGCGTACCATCACGTTTCTATAAACGACATATTTTTGTGAGAGCCACTTCATGTTTATTGTATACGTTACGTGCTCTGTTCGCCGATTCTATTATAAATGGAACATTCAATATGCATATACATATATAAACATATACATAAATATATGTATAAATAAATGTATACATATATACATATTGTGTGATGGCCGCTGGAAAAATTTCAAAGTGGTTCTGGCATATATAGCTCGTATGTGCTTGAGTTGACAATCAACATGTGGTCATGGATATTTTTGGCGGGGAAGTAGCGACCGAGCATTTGTGTGAGCGTGCGAAAAGAAAGGAGAAAAACGGGAAGAACAGAGTAAAAAAAATACATTCATACTGCAAGTAAAATCCCAAAAACATGGAGAGACGAGAGAAATGGTCTCGAGGGCATACGCAAGTCACTCACCATACTCTTCAATATTTCATTTCTCACTTCTCGTCCTATATTCGCACATAAATGTATTTGTATTCCCTATTTTTTCCTCACGATTCACATCGCGTTACGTTTGAATGCTTCATAAAGTTATGTTCTTGGGGAATAAGAAGGGAAAGAAGGGAATAAAAAAAAATTGAATAAAAACGAAAAAAGCCTTTTTCAATCGTGGTTTTTTGGAGATTGGCGACGATCAACATGAATTTTGAAGGGTATTTGATAGCAAACACGACACGCCCTTTAAATATTTTATGATACATCCGTACCGCAATATGAACCTCTGGTATATTCTGCATTGGATGTATCAGTTCGAGTATATAGACGCGATTTATATATGTGTGCACTATCGAGTTTGCACAGTATATATATATCAATAGCCTTGATACATCACTGCTCTCATTTTCTATCATTTTGTGTATACATGTTGTTAATGTAGATATTTGTGTATGTGTGTATGTATCTATGACGCATTGAGTGCATTATTAATTCAATACTCTGGACATATTTATGGGCACAATTTTAATCTTGCCATTCGTCTTTCATGTACATGGAAACTAACAGACGTTGAATAATTGCATCATGATATTGATTAATATTTTTCTTTTTTCGCTTTCGAGGGGATAAAATGGAAATATGGATATATTTATTGGTTTTGATGTAGTCATATCAAATGTGGAGGAACTTCGACTTGTTCAGTTATCGTCGAAGAAAAAAGTGGGAATATTGTGAAATAATTCTGTGATAATTTGTTATTTATTCATTTAATTGATCGTTCCCAGTATAAATTATCAACGAGTTCATTTATTCATTAGCGTTGACATTTTTCTTGCTCAGCCATCTTTTGATTAAATATGAAATCTATAGTGTTTATTCACACACTGGATGAGTGTTGAATGTTTTCAACGCAAAAATGTAGATAACTAATTGGTGTGGTCGGAAAATTATCTCAAAATTGACTGTAAAAAAAGTAATTTTGAGTAAAATATCATTATCTCTTTGGTGAACAATGTGAATGAGGTTTACGATTCGAGAATAATTCTTCAGACTCTCTTGAAGATTTTCGTATCATCAGAATAATGGTCAAATATAAATTGAATGAATTAACAAGTTGGGCTATTAAAACGATAAATTATTTTTATTAGTAAAATTTTTTTTTGCTTTCTACTATTATTTTTTTTTTTTTTTTTCACATAGTAACTTATCAATTTATCGCTATTCTATCACTCGTATCTTAGGTATAATTACAATTTCGAATAATAATAAATTCTGTGGGAACATAAATTTATCCAACCAGACTTTTTGAACATACTGGTACATTCGCGAATTTTATTTGTTTATTTTGTACATTTTTTCGCAGTTTTTTTTCTATTCTTTCCCACTCACTGTGGTACATTTTCGGATTTATCGAATCCTTTCTCGTTTTCACCCCATATACAGTTACTATATAGTGGCACGTCGAAATAAAGCTGATTTTTATGTTTGGAATATCGAGTAGTGTGTATAAGAGACCGAGAGAAAAAGTGATAGATACACACATATATATTTTTTTTGTGTGCATGGAAAAAGGGTGCGACTCGAGGGACATGGCACACACACCCTTTTCTCATACATATAAGCACTTGACGAAAAAGAAAAAATAAAAAAACTGAATATAGTGTCAATGGAAAGTGGAAAAAAATGTGTATTTGTATCGAAGCAATGGCCCAGTGGCACACGCGATCCGTCTATGCTCGTTGCATTATATGACAGTTATGAAGGGACCGTAACCAACTATACATGAAGTAATCTTACTGGCGTTTTTTTTTATATTTTTTATTTTCCATCCCCTTTTTAGAGAACTTGCACGCGTGAACTTTCAGGAACGCGCCGACAATGCCGATCGATCAAATAGTAGCAGTAACAGGTGTCGTGATATTCTAATCTCATGACACATACAAGTTTTTCTACTTTAGCATATTTCTTTTCTCTCGTCTTGAAAAAAGGGATGAAAAATTAAATTCATTTATGTTTTTTTTTTTAACTTCCCGATAGAAAATTATTGTTTTTACCTCGAAAATGAAAAAAAAATTCTTTAACAGAACTCGACGTTTTAAGACCTCCCCAACATAACCTATACATTTTGAGTTTATAGTCTGTAAGAGTGTGTGTGCGATTCGGTTGAGTAGTTGTTCAGTATTTTTATTAAACATATCTGAAAATGGAATTTGAGCAGGAAAATGAAAATTCCTGCGGGACTCGCGACAAGCGAAGATAGCAGGTAGCTTCGGGAAGTTATTAATGTGATACTTGTTGGTGTCAAATATGAAAAAGTGATTCTCCAATTAAGCACCACCAAAAAATATCGACTACCAGATATGGGCACCCTACACGCGAGCGAGCGCAGCCAGCAGGCAAATACAACCCTACTTGTTTTTTTTTTTTCACGTTGGCATTTCATCACCATGTCCACATTTATGCATAAAAAATAGTATTCATCATTTCTTAAAGCTTTCAAAACTTTCAAAGAATTTATGAAAAAGATGATGATTAATTTTTTCTATCGGAAGTTTGTTCCACAGAATTGTTTAACTATTTTGTATATCTTGGATTCGATTCGTTGAGCTTGATGTAGGATGTTATACAGAAACATTTGATGTTCAATTCTTGAACGACTGCTCTAATTGCAAGTTGGACAGTTCCCAATGTCAATCAACTACTAAATTTGTTTCCGTGTCTTTCACATCGTATTTTGGTATTTCTCAAGTGAATTCACACCGACAACTAGAGAATCCTATCGAGAAAAACGCTGACTAATCGAACGGTAGCAATAAAAACATTAATAAAAATGTTTGTATGTACAGAAAATGAATTGAATGAGCGAGTATGGCAACTTGTGTTTTTGGAGCATAATATACTCCAAACTTATCATGCACTAAATACATGCGAAAAATCAATATGTGGAAGATCCCAATGGACGCAAAGAAGTCTTTACGCCCAATACGTGGAAAAATCAAAACGAACAACATAATTGCATTGAAGAAAATACACTTAAAAAAAAAATTTGGTTGTAAAATATTTGTACCTCATATATAATCTTCTAAATTCCCATTCTCATATGTTAATGTCTCCCTTCATCATCCAAAATTCCACACAAAAGAAAAAAATCAATCAGAATCAGCAGTTTCGTAACCACCCCACATCATAAACAAAAGTACATGCCAATTGTCAATGAATTACATTACATTAAAAAAAATAAAATCAAACAAATATTGATATCAGATCAATCAAATAACCCTCTAACATGAAGATAATCATAGGAAAAAAAAAAAAAACCTATCTTTCGTCAGTCTACAATAAAAATTCACAGGGAACACAGGTACCTATACATTAACTCCATACATATACAAATAGATTATTTATACGTGTCACTGTATAGAACGCTTGACTTTAATGTCGCTCGAGCTTAAGGGATGAGATGGACGGGTCGTTTCGTCCTGGACATTTATAAATGACATAGAAACACGAGCGTAACACTATAACTGGTCAACTATCTCAATCCTCACCTTTCCCCTCTATTCCTTTCATTCGTTTTACCTTCCACCTTTCTTTCTCACTCCACATAAACTCCATACACTTATATAAGACCGATATATATAAATACATAGTAACATATAAATATAAATAAATATATACACATAAATGTTTGGTGGTAAAGAGGATAGAGGTGCACGCCAGTAGGGCGGTGGTCATAGAGCTATGCACGCTTAGAGGGTTGAATTTGGATTGGGCTAGGGAAACTCTGAGGATAGTGGTTTTAGATAGCCCATGTGTATGTGTCTATCTATGTATACATTGAACTACATGCGCGCTTATATGTACTGTGCGCACATTCGGGATACGAAGCTTGGTAATGGCTCCGGTTTATTAATGACCGGTCAGCTGGGTTGCCAGCGAATATATGTATGTGTCTATATTGTCTGTGTATTTGTGCACATATATCGTAGTGGCAGAATGTAGCTTTGCCGCCTCTGAGTTGACGCGCATACAATCCAGCAGTCTATTCTCACACTGGATACATCGTCTATTTATCATGGTGGTGTAAAGTCGATGTGAGGTAATATGGAATGGCGGGACATGTGTGTATCGTTGAAGCAGGTGAATTTACTGCTGGGTTATACACAAATATTTTACATCACATTGTATACACTTTAAGTAATGGCTAATAAAACCAATTTAAATCATTTAAAATTTGTTTCTTGGTTTATTTTGGAATTTGGACATTTTTTCATGGATTTTTTTATTTTTTAGAGTGTTTATGAAATGAGATTGAAGTTCGGTTATTCTAATTATTCATTTATTCTTTTGTTCCGTTTTAAGGACGATTGAGATGGGGGTTCTAATTCGAAAGGAAAGTAGAATTTATTTTCTAGAAAGTAATTTGAGGGAATCTGTTTTCCATTTTCTTGTTTATGAAGTTACAGAAGAATGGCGAGAAAGAGTGAACTTGAAGAGAAATTGCTATGCATGATTATCCTTGGACATGTTTTTTTTTCTTCATAAAAATGATTGAATCAGAATATGATTTATTTTGCGTGCAAGGAACAAAAAATTCTTTGTTTATGTCAAAATAATTCTATTTTATAGTTGAACTTGTATTATTTACAGAAAATCTTGAGTGATTTATTTTGGTGAGAATGTTGATTTTTAGTTTAGGAGGAATTTCGTTGAAGTTCATTTTTTTTGTGATAATCATGAAAGAAAATATCATGTGGTGGAGTTGAAGTAGAATATACATGTTAATGCTTATGGAATAGGAAGAATAGACTGATAGAGTATCGGAAATGAGTTGACATCAGTGGAAGAGATATTGAATTAATGTTCTCAACTTGTCTTTATTTTTTCAATTTTGAACATGAACCTCATAATCTATTAAAAGACAAACGTTCTCAAATCAATTTCAACATTTCATCAAGACCATGGGTGAAAAAGAGAACTGCGCAAACTATCAAATCATTGCAATTCTGCTACATGAAAAGGGGATCAAAGCACAAAGAGATATTTAACGCAGATTTCGTCAGTTTTGTTTTCTCAGTATTGAGAACGACTTGATATAGGAATTGAAATAGAAATGAAATAGAGAAGAAAAAACAAAAGATAAAATATTCGTGTAATTATCCACCAATGAAGAGATAAAAACGAAAAATCTCTCACTTCCAACAATCTCTGTTTGAAGTAATTGTATAAAAGAAACAATTTGGATACTGTCAAAAATTTTGCATATGAACTTTCATCACTTCATATTTCAAATCGTCACATATAATAGCAGCTAAGATTTTTCATTTTTCTCATAAACAGACTTTGCTCTCATAAATCAGAAGACCATGAAAAAAAATGCCTGTCAGGACATGGACAAAAGTTAATGATCTTTCAAGTATTTTATTTCCACACTTCTCAACCAAACTGTTCTCACACTGTCCAATAAGTCCTCTATCTAATAATGTTACAGTGAAATTTTTATAATACCTAAAATAGATTCGGCGGTAGAGGAGTTCAGAGGTCGCGAGATTTCATGAGGATTTTCGTCAATAATTAGGACGGTAGGGACAGGTCATTTTTGTTTAACTTTGTGATTTTCGTAAATTTCGTCTTATTTCTCTAACGTCTCACAGTAGAAGTAATACCTGTTGAGCAATAATAATTAAGATATCATAAGATTCCTCATTTTGTGTACTTTCTAATCCATTTTTCAGTTTTATCTTACCTATGATAGATTCGGCGGCAAAGAAGATCAAAGGTCGCAAGATTCTCCGAGGATTGAACAGTTCTTGTTTCTAGATATATAGAAGACAAAGCATTATTCGCAAACGAAAAAAATTATTATGCAGGACGCAAAAGAGACAACATAACGGGATTTCAACGATCCCCGTTTGCAAACAGTCGTTGTCGTCGTGTCATTGTGCCGTCACGATTGCAAGGTTATTCATTGCTGATTCTTTGCGACGATGTCATTATTATCGCTCGATAGAAATCTCTCACGAGTGCTAGCTTGTGTCGAATGAGCGGTGTATACATGGAATTCATTGGCAAACAACAAATATAAATGTATAGGTGTTTATAAATAAATAATTTATATTCAATATGTGGGTATACGTGTCGTTTTATAATATTCAGGTTAAACTTTAACGGTAAAGAGCATAAATAAATGAAGCACTTGCTGCTTTCCTATTTTCCTTTTTTTTTCCTCCAATGATTTTTTTTTTGGCCATCAACAAGGTGTGTAACGACGACGGTAATTTGCGGTGGTGTAACGAGTGTGAGTTTGTGTGGATGTAGATGTGTGGGTGAACAAGCGCTTTTCTCGTCACAAACTAAGGGTGACTATACTTCAGACTTCTAATATACCTCTACCATAATCATTAATCACACACTCGACGAAGAAATAGTCTGACCGATGTCTGTGACTACTGTGGGAATTGCGTTGATGGTGCAAGCAATTTTTACTCCACATTTTGGTTGATGTATGAACAAGATGATTGAAATAAAGAGAAAAATAAAGATGTCATAGTGAGAACATAATAGAATGAGTCCAAACACAGTTGGAAAATGATGGAAATTCAAAAATATTCTTCATTTCCTTTGTTGACAAAAATCAAATATCGATTGTTATTTAATGGTCCAAATTGATTTCATATTAATAATAATTCCCAACATTTCAATTAGATTTTTAGATGTTGATCATTGGAAATGATTTTACATCACAAATTTATATCCGATTGATAAATTATCTTCTCTGAAATTCACAATAAAAAATAAAACAACAAATAATAATCTCTGAATATTTCAAAGACTCAACCAAACAATAAAATGCAAAATTGAAACCAAAAAAAAAAACCCTAAAATTACCTTCATTGTTTCAACCTATTTCTAAAATACAACAAAAACTTGTCTTTAATTAAACTCACATTCATTAAATAATGCCAACGAATTCTCGCAGACAGTGACTAAAACTATGAATGCGAACAAGCATATAGATAAGAGCTGCAACGGCGCGTTGGATTGTGTTTGGTTTCATGGAATGGACAGACATATAGGTATTTATACATACAGTAATACATAGATAGATACACAGCAAGGACGAGAGGGCATTGGAAGCGAGAGGCAGGAGCACATATACCAGAATCCAACCAGATAAGTTTACGCCGCCCAACAGAGTACGAGGAAACGCAACAGAGGAAGTCAGGACAAGGAATAAGAGGAGGTGGGATCACGCGCGCTTCTCGTTAAGATTAATCCCAAGCGCGGATAAAGCAGGCGTTGAATACATTAGCCGTTGAGTATAAATAAAGTTAAATTTAAGGGTAGGGCATCAGCAGTGTCGGAGAGTCGAGGGCGCCCAGGTAAAACGGCTTCTGGTTCCATGATGTAAATATATATGTATATACATATATATATTTGTGTTTATATATAACATATATAGTATACACATCAGAATGATAAGGGGAAGCACGAAGCGAGAGGAAATAGTAGAAAGACAGAGAAGGAAAACAGAATGGAGTGTATAATTATCGTTGCGCAAGTTGCCGTATAGTTGTGCGTTCCGTTTGGTTCCAGTCTGTCAGCTTGAATTATACAACTTGCTGAGGAAGATACAAATTAGGTGGCTACACCCTGCGGGGCATCGTTGGCAAACATTTCTACGCACTGAATGATAAGCGATAATTTGCAATAAGTATATTTTCACAAAGAAAAGCCATATTTGTTGTGAATTTTCTTATCTATCGAAGAAAAAAGAGCGGAGGAATTGTTGTGCAAGGTAGAAGTTGAATTATTTGGGTAGAAGTTATATTTTCAGTTGTAATTGTTTATTTTTTTTAGAGAATGATATTGTTAATTTTGTATAAATGGAGGGATTGACATTTGTTTCTTCAATCATGATTTTCGATTATAATTCTGGTGGATTCAATTCATTTGCTGCAATTTTGGAATCGTTTGATCGGTTATTTTCATACATTTGTTTTTTGAAATTGCCAATGAACTCAAAAGAAAAAAAAACACCAATCACATTGCCTTTTATTAAATCTTTTTATAAATAATGATGAATATTTCATTAAACTCATGAAAAAAATTCACGAATGTGACGGAATTTGTAGTTCAGTAGTAAATATTTATACAGAGTGGAAGAATTAACAATAAATTTTAAATCTGGGGCGCTAACCAAACTTTTCTGATGCAGCTTGACATAGAGTGACTAATTAATCGACGATAGCCTTCCACCACACAGAGTTATTAATGTTCGTGAAACTAATACATGCGCCGTAGTGGACCATTAAAACGCCATGAGGGGAATTTACAAGTTGCGCGCGGGCGCCAAGTTTACGATGTTCTGCCATACAAACATGCATACGCCCTCCTGTGCTGACCATATACTATACGATACATAAAGTTACTCTTTCAGCAACATTTAGATGCATGCACCTATATGTATAGATATGTACTTATATACATATTGAATAGCGACCACGGCAGTGTACTTTGTATCCATCTTCATCACCAAACAGCCCTTCAATACGACCAACAAAGTCACACATGCAATGAAAAATATTGTAACATTTGATTGCTCCATGCATGAATAAGAAAACAGAAACTTTTTAGTTATTAATATTGTTAAATTCTGTATAATTCGCACTTGTTTATACCCATTCACGATTATTTCGTCTTTTAATCGTATTCAATGTTTATATTGATTTGGATTGATTAATAATCGTAATTATATTTTTCATTGATAGAAAAAATTACAAATGTCATAATTATGATGTCTTTACTTTCGAAAAATGGAGGCATCTCAGGGAATTAATATTTAATTTATCAACATTCTTTCATGTGATTCAATAAAATATTGTTTACAATTGTTAATGTTAGTCGCTTGAATAGCAGAATTTTCTATATTATAGAATAATAAACAAATAATTTTCATGTATAATTTTTAAATTGTTATCAGATAGTGGAAAATATCTTCTAATAATAATTTAATAGATGCCATCCAACTAATATCAACGCATCATCTGAAAACTCAGGAATTTTCCCGAACAGTTCGAAAAATTTTATCTTTTTCGAACATTAGGAAAAAAATAAACAGACAATGATTTCTGACCATTAAATCACTTTTTTTTGCATAATAAATATTTTTTATTATTAATACTCATACATAGTGATTTTTAAAGAACATCTCTATGTAAATTCGTTTCAAGCTGTGAAGATAGTGCGTGTACTATTAGTAATAAATAAATGAATAAACATTAGTGTGAATCTTAGGTTTTTGTGAGATTGCATGAAATGACTGGAACGATATCGGAATGCTCGCACGCCTCTGTTGGAGAGGAAGAGAGAATAAATAGAAATAAAGAAATCTCGAGATAGACCAAGAAGATGAAGGGAAGAAAAATAACCAATGCAGTGTGTAGTAATGCAACGAGTAGAGTCTACATTACAGAACGAACGTGTTATTACCTGTGTATATAAGTAAAACAGAGAAAAAGAGAGTTGCAGCAGGGTTAAACCGTCTTGGCTGTGAATTTGAAGTGAGGCGACAAAGAGTGGAAATAAAAAATACATTCATAGAAGACACAAGGGAAGAGCAGTGGTATATAATGGTATATGGGATGGAAACAATGACATCCTGGTTGCTTGCTATGCAAGCAAACGCGTTCCATCCTCTACCGATATTCCATCGATGTTGGTGTGAACATGTTTGTATGACTAAGAAGTATTTTAAAAAAATAAGCAAACAAACAAACCAATAAAATATAGAGAGAGAAAGAAGAAGAACTCAATTGTTGAAAATTCATAAAACTTAAAGAGCAGTTTATATGGTACCAAATAAATATATCACTTTTCAATTAATGGTCACTCGAATCATAAAATAATATTAGAATTCAATTATTTTTTTATTTGTTCAGATTAGCAGTCATTTCAGAGACTAAATGTTTATTGGTGATTGATGAATATGATCGACTTATAATATGTATTTATTGTTAACATGAAGAATAAATGAAGACTTTCTGTGTGTGATGAAAATCCATCAGTAATCATCGGATCACTAATTGTTATTAATTAATTTATACTCACTATTGTTGGTCATTTTAAAGTTCAAGATTTTTGATTCTCCAATCAGTAATAAGAATAGTGAACGAAAATTAATTTTGAAGTGTTTGAAAACGATGCAATAACACTGACGACTAAATTAAATGGAACATCTCACTCAACCCTAACAAAATTTATTGAATATAAATAGATAACAAATCATTTTACCTTATAAATAAACTTTGCATAAATTAGTGAATAAATAGATTTATTGATAAAAACTAACGTATTCATTGATTATCAAAAATTATCATTGATAATTTTATTTAATTTTTCAGAAATTTTTGAACAATTGATTTATTCCAAACAAATCCTTGTCTCAATGGTTGGAAATACTTTCGGTGGTTCAACGTGAATTTATGTGTATGTATAAAACAGTACAATGCCCTGAAACGTGCGTGATGTCGAGTGCCAAGAATATGTCACCTATAATCAATTGGATCTACTTAAATTTATTTTCAAGCCCAGAGTAAATGTGTATGGTATTATGAAAATTATTCGTGTAGAAATATTTTATTCGTCGCATTTTATATATAAAAGATTTTTCACACAATTCGAATTTTCTTTGAACAACAATACGGCACATACCAATGACAGATATCAAACTGGGAATAAATATACATATATACGGTGGTTTCATATACCGTTTGAGTTCATATGTATGTATGAATAAATTGGGTGACTTATATGTTTTTGAGATATATATTGAAAGTGCGCGCTTTCTGGAATATAAAATGAGAAGCCTCACTTCTATGTCGTTTCTCTTATACATTTCATTTATTTATATATTCATTCATTTATTTCATTTTATTTCTTCTTTTTCTTTTATTCCTCAGAGCCGCTCGTATTATAAATGCGACTGACCCAATCGAGCCGAGTGAACGCCCGTGTGGAATTTCATTCGCTCCATATTTTCCTGTCATGTGAAACGTGTGTTTGTGTATATATGGGAGTCTCGTTGAGCAGCTTTTTGAACATTTGCTTTTATAGCATTCGATTATTGGGAATAATATATATTATCGATGGCATTTTTATGTGTTATGTGTTATGTTTATTTGGATGCAGTGAATTCATTTTCTATACTTTATAGGAAATTATAGAAAATTATTTTGCAATTCAATTTTTGGATAATTTCAAAGTGTTACAACTGCCGCTGGCTCTTTTTAGTCATCAATTCATTTTCATTTTCATTCTTGTGTCATTCGTACTTGAAATAATTAATAAATGATTATATTGCTTTCCATAATTATCAGTGATTATAAGATAGTGAGAACACAATGGTGATAATTTATTTTTAAAATTATGATTGGTAATAGAAAGTTAATAATATTTTATTGATACATCTCGTATGGAATTCGATAATTTGAATTTAACGATGATGGCCTGCGATAATCAATGAGATAAATATATATGGCAATATAGGAGTGGCACTGTACCTGAGGCATCACTCACATATTTGAAACATGCGATGACTTTGTCGAAACAATAGGCCTTCAGCATCAACAGTTAGGCAATAACAATAAAAATAATGATAACAGTAATGGGAATAATGATGAAGACGATAATCAATGATTGGTCAATGGAATAGTTAATAACGAGTGAAATGATGAACAAATAGAAATGAAAAAGTTTGTACAGCTAATAATAAATTATGAATATTTTCATCAATAATGCCGTTGGAGGTTTTAATAATATAATTTTTATGTAAAAGCTAATATAAAAACTTTTGTTTGTGCATAATCCTTTGAATTCAATTTCATAATCGAATTCTTCATAGATATTGCGAATGATAATCCACGATTGATTTTTCTTTACCGTTCACAGTTGACAGCTCAAATTTTTGGTTAGACCAAGTTTCATTTTCAAATTTTTCAATTTCATTCAAACTTTTGATGTTTCGTTATCATTCTCGTGGGATGACAATCAAATTTCGGGGTGTTGTTGATTGAAAAATTGAGATGAAACCAAATATCAGTTGTCAAGAATTTAATTGATCCGCTCTTCATCAATATTATACTCAAATCAATTCGATTCTCCCCCTTCTGCAAAACCCCAAATAATTATCATCAATATCCACATGCAAATATCTTCATAATCAATAATTTCATGAAAATTCCTCTTCTCATTTGCAATATTTCTCTTAATTTATTTTAAAAAAATTGAGGAAAAAAAGTAATCAATGCTGACAAGGCAATAAATGAAGAAAAATATAAAAACTGCGTAAAAGCCACCTGACGCAATTCTCGTTGATACTTTCTCAATTATTCTCATTCTTAATAAAGAAAAAAAAAAAACCTCTCATATTTTGTCCTTCATCAAATCCACCCAGTAGTCAATACGAGGCGTCGAGTGATGAATACAAATTCCCAAATTTCGTTTTGACAAATAAAATAAAAAATATGAAACACGTTTAAATCGGAGGCCACGAGCGAGTAACCACACAAGACGAAAGGCAGAGCCCTTGACTCCCTCTTTTTTTTCCCATAAAAGTCCATATATTCCTATTAACCAAGAACTCGCATGAATCTCTCTGAAATCTGACGAATGCCGATCGATATCAGGCCACGTCACCAGTATCAAACATGTGCGGTTAGGTATATATTTAACAAGCAAATAAATATTCGTATCTCATTGATATTTCCATCATACATTCTATCGAGTGTAACGTTATAACTCCAGAAGGCGAAAGGAATCGAGTCTTCACATGTACATAAATTCTCTACGTCTACAGAGCAACCTATAACGTATCAATAACTCGAAAGATCTCTGTAAAAAATAAAAAATAAATAAAAAGACGAAACGTAAGCCCATACGATTCCCCCAACTGTCTTTCTTGCTCTTGCTTTTTCCAATATATGGTCATAAATGAAATAAAATGATATTTTTGATGATAAGAAGTTGGTGGGGCGGGAAAGCCGCGTTATTGAGGGGTCAGTGGGCGCAAAGTGGGAAAGGTATTGGGGGTGGTTTGATGGTCTGGCTCTTGGGGCAAATAGCCTGAGTACTCCATCAATTTTGCGTCCATTCGGGTGATTCCAGAATAGAGCCTACCATACGTCATTCTGACCCCATGGTAGAGTGCTCTTTTTTCTATTACTGCTGTTGGTGAATGTACATTATATTTTGGATATGAATATGGTCAATAATCTAGAAAAATTATTTGCACCTGCGTTTATCTGTGGTTATGATGACGACAAAATGAAGAATAATTGACTTATTGATAATTGAGGAAGATGATCATAATCAGATATTTATCGATGTTTCTATTCGCTATTTTATTAGAGGAAACTCTGAAATGTTCGAGGGTTTTCCCTTCCCTGTAGTCATTATTCTAACAGTTACAATGATTCATATGCTATAATTAACTTAGTATATCAGTGTTAGATGACAGTGTTTGTCACAAAACCGAATTATCATATTTGATATGAAAGAAATATGAAAAAAAATGCAAATATCTGAAGGGCGTTAATAAAAAAAATTCAGTTTATGACGGTAACCTAACGAAAAAATGGACCGAAGAGAAATGAAGCCAGTGAGGATGATTAAATTATTTTTATGAATATTCTACTGATATATCGTTGTGATAATATAAATATATGAACAAAAATGATGAAATGACTTTTTTTTCTCGACTTACGAGCATGGTGGATAAAACTAATATGATGTTTATGTTTTTTATCTTTTCTTTCCACGTCGCAAACTCTTGGCTGACTATATAGCTCCATATATCCTTCTAACCTACCCCACTACACATATATATGATAGGGGAAAATATCTGTGTTTGGACAAAGTCCATTACTCTTTATCTAGAGCAGAGTCACCAAAATATTGCGTTCTATATAAGCGTCAAGATGCTGCGGCAGTTATATGGCTATTTATTATATGCGTCTTTTCAAAGACATTCATAAGAGAAAATATCAAAATATTTTATAATGCACAAATAAACGAGAAAATGAAAAATATGAATTGTTTTTTTTTATATTTTATCCTCTGAATGCATTTGAGTGGTCTTTTCATGCTACAAGTCTTCAAGGCTGATTTTTTTCCCCTCAATATTTTACTAAAGTAATTTTGTTTTGTTTATAATGATTAATCTAATGATTTTAATTCTGCAGTCAGGAGTATTTCGATCAGATGAGTGGCGAACTGAGTTTTATTTTCTTTACGTTTCTATCTCTATTTTTTGTTATCATATTTGAACAGTTTTATTTTTGTTGAAAATTTCCTGTCCATTCAGGTATTTATTCGTCAAATATGCCGAATGATCAATTAATATATTTATGCTTAACAGAAATCGAGCTACCAATCATTTGCTCACATAATAAATAACTTCACGAACATCGCTCACTTCCGGAGATTCTAAACCCTGAAAATTCTCTAAATTTACCGTTGATAATAAGCGGTATTTTCCTACTTGTTACTTCAAAGTAAAGAGCGTTTCGCGAAATACAAGGTCTTGAACTCATGTAAAAATATCTTCCGGTATGGAAAATATGCAGACATGGGATTCATACTTGACTTCATTCGTCTACTGGCTGTGCACCTGTACAACATCGCGGCTATTATTCCAATAAGTCATCATAGCCCATCCGGATTTCAATGGTTAGAAAATACACCAAGAGAGGAAGCGACATTTCCTGGATTCTCAAATGTTATTGTTTGTAACGAAGAACACGTCGTTCTAATGCAGAAACCATGTTGAAGTCATTGACAGGGCGTTGCTTGTGTCCCCCGTTTTGACCCCGATAATACGCGGCTTCCTATATATGTTTTCCATATACATACATCTACACATTAACATTTAAATATTTTTTATGACAAGATGTATTATATTGTCGTAATGCGAATGTGTTACGTCAGCTTACAATGTTGAGCAGATATACAAATTCTTCAAAGAGGATGTTGGCATCATGACGAATTGTACGTTCAGTGGTTTCTGCACCTGTAAGTGGTTTTATTCAAAGTGGATATTTACTAATGTATTTGCCTTCATGTTATATCCACTGGTTCACGATAATAACAACACACGGAAATGTTTTTTTTTTGCGATTCCTCATGAGAATTACTGATAATAACTTTGTTTTTTGCAAAATTCTCTTATATGAATTTTTCATGTATGCACATCGAATAGAAAATAATTGTGGTATTAAAACGCAGTCGATTTGATATCAATCACAGATTTTGAATAAAGAACGAATTTTCAGATTCGATTCCGTACAAACTGGTTGTGAATGAATTTTAATTCGGAATTTTGATTTGTGGAGAAAATGGATTTCTAATAATTAACTGAGAAATTGGACGCAATTGTGAGCTTTGATTGATAGTTTGATAGATAAAGTTTCTATCCTTACAGTAAAATCGAGTATTGCAACTTGTAATGCTGTGCTATTCAAGATTTTCAACACTGCAGAACATATTAAAATGTTTGTGTGCTTAAAAAAAACTTGAGTGTCTACAAATTTAAAGATAAGAAACACGAACAAATTCTTCTGGTGTTTCGAATAGAATCTCTGAATTTTGCTTTCATTTGCAACTTATTTAAACTTATTCTCATCTCATGTATAGTTGAGACCAAATATTGATTAGATTGACCTCTCTCCAATTCTCAACAGTAAAATTATTTTGTTTTTTTCTCAATCATATCTCCATAACTAGACAAACATAACAATACAACTTCTGTATTGAAGTCATCAATATCATGCAAACATGGCAGATGCAATTGTTGAGGACAACTAATTACACTATTGATTTGTCCTTTCATAATCCAACTTGTCTTTATTAGTCCCAAAAATGGAAATGTCTGAATTCAAATATATTTATAATGATAATAGAATGAGAAACAAAAATGTTTACAAGTCTGATGTAGTTATGAACGTTCTTCGGTGCACGCGCGCAGGTGGAGATGAAATATATGTATATGATATCAGTTACATCGCTAGCGGGGGTTTAGGTGTTAAACGAATGAGAGAGGTCAAATATAGTCAGGTGCAAGAATATGAATACGGATGAGCATGCGTAAGCATTGGCAATTTTATCGTGGGTGGCGATTCATTTGTACATATGTTTATATTTTAATTTTATCCTCAAACATTACTTTTATAGCCACAGGCGCCAGGTGCATTATAACAGTCCTTCACATTCCTCTATATTTTTTTTTCTCCATTCTACTTCGTCAATTAATAATAACCAGGAAATGTGTGTAGTTCAACACATTGGTACTCGATTTTATTCAACCGGAAGTTTGATACATATATTTTTTGTTATACAACGACACACTGATCGTCTAATGACTTTTATAATGTTAGGAGCGTTTTAAACGAATGACATTGATACGATATTATGACACGGTGGAGAGGTAGCAGACATGAAGTCAGCATTTTGTGAAAGAGAACAAATTGTCGGTTTCCGTTGGGTCGATTGGCCGAGCGACACACTGGAGCGGACGAGGCGTGCCAGCCATTTATGAAGCTGCTACGCCTTGGCGAATCTATTTGGTAAATCCACAACCATCGTACGCATCACAGTCACGACCGTACTTGGACTGCGTAATTTCATCGTTTATCGGAATTAACCAGTTGTTAACATTTTATACGGAAGAAAAAAGAAAAAATAAATAATGTAAAAATGAATAGGGTATACAATGTGTGATGAAATCACGACTATGAATGCTGATGGTTGGATTGATGAGCATAATCAAAATAGAAACGTATTCACTCATTATACTACTTATAATACGTAAATACAGTATTTGTCAGACGAATAATTGGATTTATCAAGTTTTTAATGACACCTTCGGTATTTTTGGAAGTGATTACAAACATGGGAATTGCAAAAACAATGGTGATTGTCAATGATATTTGCTTATTTTGTTTGACTACATACAAACATAATTTCCAACTGCTCCAACAATTCAAATATTCAAATCCTCCACTAAATTCCCAAGATATGTCTACATAGTCCAATAAACTACACAACACGAACTTCAATCAATTCATAAATTCTTTATTCAAAGAACAATTTAAAACATAACTTTCTGCATTTCAAATCTGCAATCAAACAATATAAAACATCCACTAATTAATTCTGTATTTATATTTCCCAGTAAACAAAAGAACAAACAATAGATAAATCTTGGCTTTACCATTGCATCCAGCTTGATCCTCAAAACCGCAATCAATTCTCATGTTCACCCTGTACGTACACAGTACATAATATCTATTTATATATTGAGAATCATTTGAGGTATAAAGACAAATGTGGATATATATAAACGCGCATCACAAACACCCAGCGTCATATATGTATAGAAAGGGATATAATATAATCGCGACACGTATCGCGCGTGTCTGCAAAAACATATTTTTCATCGCGTTCTGGGAAGCTGTCGCTTATTAAGGATTGGATGGTGCGATGCACCAGACACCCGCATCAATTTCCGAGTAAAGCAAACGTGCGATGAATTTTCACTCTCAAGACATTCTTGAAAGTTAACGAGTTATAACCCTAAAGTAATACTTCTGTTCCCACGTGTATTAACATGTCACAACGCGCATTCAAAACTTTAATATACAAGTATAGGCAATCGTGTGCATATAATCATATATGAGACGGATGGGCTAAGTGGAATAGCCCACTTCCTGTATGCGTTACCCTCTGCTTATATATCCAATGTCCACACTTTGACCAATAACAAAACCATATACGTATACATCATTAATGCCGTGTGCATTTTTTTTTTTTTATTTATGTATTATGATATGTTATATGAAAAACATGATGATATCGATGTCACTCTGTAGGATCCTGGATATTCCATGAATATTATGATGGTTGCGGTGGATCTTCGTATCCTGTTATGGTTATTATATTTTATCAATTTTGTTTTAATTCATTTTTTTCCATTTATTTATTGAAACGGTAGATTTATTAGAATGAGAATTTAGTGTTAGTTAAATTCTCTGTTTGATGTAGTCGAGTGTTCGAAATTTACTATGATGGTTACACTTAAAAGATGATGCAGACTAGCGAGTTTTGTTTTTTCATTCTTGTTAGTTCACGGTAGAAATTTGGAGTATTGCGATGAAAAAAGATGCAGTTGAATAGTTTAATTAGTGAAATTTGTCTTTTCATGATGAACTGATCAAACATAAGATTTTTAATCAAAGGAAAAATTTGTCATCATTATTATATTTCACTCACTTATTATTATTATCATCAGATTGATAATATCAATTCTGTGAATTATCATTCGAACAGGAGCAATGAAAATTCAAAATTAGACACAGTATCTCAATCTAAAGATAAGATCAATCAATACCGCAAATAATTATTAAGCCCCTAAAAAAATTGCAACAACATAAAACAAAACATGCCAAAAGAAAATTTTCCTCCTCAAAACAGAGAAAGGAAACCAATTGAACACAGCACCGCATGTTACACCAACAAGTTGCATCATCTGTATAATGATAATTGCATTACACATCTCCTCATGGAACAATTAATCAAAATTAAACTCACAAACACAGTCATGTTATTTCCGTGATGGACGCGCGCTTTCGTAATAAGAATATAATTTCATGATACCACTTAAATTACCAACACAACCCCACACATATTCCATATCCATTCACATCTACGAACCCATCACACAAACATAATCCACTATATAAATCGAAATATTTATCAAATATGTAATGGTTGAATTATCAACCGGAAGCGACACTGCAGGTGGGCATAAAAACACGATAAAATCATCTCTGTTTCTTTCACCTCCTGTGTCTCAACGTCACACTTGACGTTTTGCGGTCCTAACTCAGCCTATAAAACGCAACACACACACACTAACATAATTACCACAATATATATCACAAACATATACCAATGTGATATTTATCATCAATGTGCTTTGGTTTTGCCATAGCTGATGCGGAGTTTCAACTGTATTGCAAAAGGTGAAAGCACACTGCACCTTACTCGACTGTTTCATTGGTTGATGGTGACTCTCTATATGTATATTTATAATCTACATACAAATAAATGCATGTATAAATGCGTATGTAAGACTTTAAGATGCCCCTTTACTCCGCATAATACTGACATTTATAACGTAGACATATCTACCCCTTTTACCTCGTGTAAAAACCTCATGAGAGCGCGAGAGACTATATCACGCTCGCGGGCGTTTCGACGCTTATCTATATAACAGCACACGTGAATGTATAATAAGCGGCAAACAGGGTTTCGTGTACGCTCTATAGAGTTGTTTGTGTGTGTGTGTGTGTGAGTGCGCGGGTGGATGTGCGATGATGGCGCAGCACCAACGTTGAGCCGATGTTGAAGTTGCGGCTGCCACAGAGCAAAGAAGGCAGCAGCAACCCCTTGAGGGTATAAACTGCGCGTTGCGTTTGGATGTATTTATGTAGTGTTTGATCTACGATCTTCCGGTGATCTTTATCCAGGTTGTTTTATATATGCGCTCAACAATCAAACTTTAACTTGAGTTAAGGTTAGGTGTGCTCAAGCATATATGTAATTAACATCAGGAATGTTTTTGCATCTTTGTTAGTGGGGCTTTGTATTGTGGATGATGATGGTAAAGATGATTTGAATGGATATCCGTTTGGTGTATGAATGATTTAAGTGGCTGGTTAATGGTTAATGGTTAATTATACAGGTGGATGTGGTGGGAGTTTTATTCTCTGGAGTATTGGTGGGAGTTTTCATTTTGTGATGGAATTGTTTGTGAGACGTTGGAAGGAAGTTGAATGGATGGAAAATTGGAAATTTTGGTAGAAAATTTGAAGTAAATGTTATAACATGTACAGTAAATTTTACCCGTAATATTTCTTTTATACATTTGAAAATTGTAATTGTTCTTCTCAAATTGTATTGTTATGAATGTTATGAAATGACGGTTCGTTTACCATTGACAAAAATGGGGGATCAGGAAAATTGGATGGGATGATAATTGTATGCAAATATTTTAGGTTACTGTTCATTGGGTTTATGGACGGTGGATTATTCAACAGTAGTTACAAATTTTATGAAATTATATTCACTGAAAATTCATATCTAAATTAAGTGCCTGATAACATCAGTACTAAAAATCACATTTGACGAAAATGAAAGTATGAAAACCTCACATCCAATTACATTTTTTTTTTGACACAATATCGAATCAATAATAAAATTGAAAATTCATTGAAACATAAAATCCCCAAAATTACAGAACGACAATTAACATTATCAACTTTTATCTTCAGTATATATAAATGTGAAAAGCAAAATACTGACCTTTCGATTTAACGGTAAAAAATTCTTTATTTCATACATACAAACATAAATGTTCAATTGTCTGCATAATACGCGTCTGTTAGTTTTTTTTTTTTTTCTCGATTCACCTTCAACAATGTGGCCACAGACACGTACGTGATTTGTTTTGACAATTGTGTTTATTCGAGTTAATAACCCACGTTTATTTTGAGTTACGTATATATACGCCTGCGATTTACGACCAGTCATAACAGCCATACCTTCTCGTCGAATTAATATGTATATATAGTGTCCCTTGTTCATTTCACATTATATTCTTCTCTCTTCCATATATCTCTTTTTCTTACTTACACATAAACTCAGATGTCTCTTTCGCTTCTTCTTTCATATTTTTCATTTTTTTTTTTTGATATTTTCTCTCTTTTCCCCCATCATGGTCTGCACGCATCCGGGGAGGCTTTCAATATAACCAGAGCCAGAATGTCTGTTGAATATCATCGGTCGTTTCGTGTCTGGGATATCTGATTTTAGATGCTATGAAAAAGAGAGATGCAAATGAGCAAAACAATAAATGGACATCTACATATGTGGATATGCTATTGCTATATTTTGTGTGTGTGAAAAATCATTTATGTTTGAAATTACATTGGAACCTTTTCTTCTTACGACGATCATGACCAACATAAAATCGACAGGGGTGATGAAAATACTAGGTCGGGTCGTGTCTTGGGACCGAAGAGACTGTTGGAGTGAATATACTCAGATATTAGTAAAAGCAGACAAAATGGGTGAAGCAAACGAAATTTTGAATTAAATTCAACAGATACTTATAGTAAATCATTGATTTTATTTGACAATATATTCATAGATATTGAATAGAATTTATTCAACCTTCAATTTCTTTGGTTTACTTTCATCAATAAAATCTACGAAACTAAGGAAAAAAAGTGCTGTGTCTCATTTCATTTTTTGAGAATATTCGTTGCGTTTCTCTCCATTAATCAATGAGGAAAAAATTCAATTAACGAAAAGATAAACCTCATCATATCAAAATGCAGAAAATACTTCATTAACATAACCTTCGTAATTTTCTCGGATTGGGAATTGGCTATTACTCAGAGTTATACTCAAAAGTACGATGAATAACAATTCGACGATTCCAATTTTATGAAGATTTTTTGGTACAAAATATACACTTCAATATTGATTATGACTTTTTTTGGCTTCGTTCAGCAGCTTACATTCCTTCCTTTTTATTTATCTTTTAATAATTCGTAATAATACAAACAAAAGAACTTCAATGTTCTAATATTTCATAATCTTTATGCAACGTTTTATTATTTATTTGTTGGGCTATCTAATAAACATCATCGTCTAAGCCAATTTCATATACATTCGGCTGTTCGAGTTACAATCTTTCACAGTTTTATCTACAATAATTATTTTCATCAAGGGCTCTTCAATTCTTCCGGTTCATAATTAATAATTAATCGAAAAACTTTGCTTCATCCAGATTTCCATTCTCAATATCGATGAAAAAAAAATATACAAAATTATGAAAATGAAAAAGAAACGTATTCATCTTTGTCATATTATTGAAAAAAAAATAACGTACGTTCTGCTTCCACAGGAAATAATAATGATCGAGTGTATAGCATTCATGTAGGAAGAGTTATATATATATATATACATATCACATTGATTTAACCACTGGGTTATGGAAGGGTTGGCTGATCGGCTGATTACCAACTATCGCTCGTGAACATCGAAGTCCAACGAGAACTGTCTGTAACTTTTTTCATTTTCATCTTTTTTATCTTTTTCACATAACCGACAATTTAATATTCTAATAGTGACCTGTCGGGGCGCGCGGATGCTTTTACTGTCATCCATACTCGTATTCGTGTGTATATGTATGAGTATATAATGTTCTCGTCAAAATAAATATATACACAAAAATATATATAGTTGAATTTAATAGCCCTGAAGTCTACTATATCGCCGTGAGAATTGGCCTCAACTTCAATAATAATTATTCTATCAGAAAAAGAAAGAGAAAAAAAAGAGGGGGAATGTATGGGAAGATTTGGTGAATATTCATAGCATAGTAAAGTGTATTTATGTGTGATTCATTTTTTACCTCCTGTCACTCGCTATATGCAGAAGTTTGGATATATATTTCATTCCAACGTAAAAAATCAAAGAAAATTAATAAGATTGGGTCAATATTTAATTGAATTATTGATAAAATTCACTGGAATTATTCGATATGAATTATTCATTTTTCTGCCAATTTTTGATGGTATATAAAAGTGGATTAAATTCTTTATTGCAACTACGACATTATCCCATTAATGTGTACTCTAGTTCGTCAGCTAAAAAAATAGGCTATATTCGGGAATTTCTCGCGAGCTTCCTATCAAAGATATGTTTACGAAAGTTGTTAGGGGTGATAGATGAAGTCTTAAATTACAAGAATAAAGATTTTTTCATTAATTTCTTTGATTTTTTTTACACAGAATTCGTACTTAAACGGAACGCCATAATTCGGAGGTAGGTCGGCTCATACACCATATCTCAGCAGCGGCTTATCTGACACAAAAACACCGAAGAATTTCAGATCCGGTATAACAATAGCTACAAAATAGTCTATTGACATTGACTCTCAACAATTGGTGTTAATTTAGAGTGAGAAACACCAAAAACATTGGAAAAATTGTTTTTTTTTTGCTTGTATTTGTAAAATAAAAAGTAAAAATCAATATTTCAACATGATAATAGTCTATTTTCTAGCCATTGACATACTGAATCTGAAACACTTCGGTTTTTTTGTTTTTAATAAGCCGCTGCGGAGATATCGTGTGAGAGCCTCCAAATTATGGCGTTCCGTTTAAGTAGGAATTTTGTGTCAAAAAACTGAAAAAAATTAATAAAGAAATGTTAATTTTTGTCATTGAAGACTTCATTTATCATCCCTAACAACTTTTATAAACATATCTTTCATAGCAAGCTCACGAAAAAATGTCCAAAACTAACCTATTTTTGTAGCCGACGAACTAGACTACAGCCTTTAATGAGAACGGACAGCGTTTCACTTTGATTTTTATTTCTATATGTCATTTGAAATGTTTTTTCATTTCATGATGGTTCGTTTAGAATCGTTTGTCAAATAGATAATTCAAACGAGCAGATCTTCAATTGAAATAATCAATTATTTCTTCATTGCGTAATGCAGCACTAGTTATCAATCAAAAAGACAAAAAAACTATTAATTGGCTGAGTTTTGTTATTATTCTTGTTGATTCTTAATGATAATTTACAAATGTTCCAGACGAATTCTCATGCTCATTAAAAAGTGATTGCACAAGATATGTGTGAAATTTTTTTTGCAGAAGATTAAGATAAATTGGGATACATTGTGATTATTATATTAATTGTTATAAGAGAGCATGAGAAACGTCGCAAGAATTCTTACGAATTGTTTTTGAATAGTCCACTGCAGTCAGATTATGTGACAGAATAATAAATGCCTTTAGATTTTATTCTCGACAATTCTCAAAGTTCTTTCTCTGTGTACACTGTCACAGTAACACAAACATACAAAATGCTGTATAATTCATAAATTTTCATAAATATTGATAGTGAAAATTCGCATTCATAACAACCACAATCCACCGGACAAAATTAACAAGACACAATTTGCAAAATCAAAATTATTGCATTACAATCACTTGAACTAAATAATCCTGTTTGCATGCAATCCCCTATGATTTATAAACCCTTGTGTATCACTTATTATCCACAAAAAAATAATCCCTCATAGCTAACCAAATTTGACGTTTCACCACAAAAATAATAATCGCATTTTGTTCAAAAATATGAAAGCTGAAAAGACCCAAGAAATATCCAAAAGAAAATTCACACAGTTTCATCAAAATAAACAAAATTCATCAAAAATTCACGTATTGAGTTTGAATTTATTCAAATGACAAGTTCACTATTATGTCCTCCTGTTTAACGATTGACAATACAATTTTTCCCATAGTGTGTGGACATTTGATATTGTATATAACCTGCAAAATGTATCATATACATTTCACATGAAACCATACATAAAAGTATACACATATATTTATATTGGTCTGTATATATGAGAATTGTCGAAGTGTTGAAGTAAATGGTTGAGGGCGAGGTCGTACATATCGTAATATATATATAGATGTGATATAGAGTATGGATGGACTGATAATATGCGAAGCGAGCGCGTCAAAAGTATATAAACATACATCTATATTCATTTATACATACGAACAAATATATCATAGTGTGTATTTACACATAGATATATGTGAGGGCGCGTGGAAGGTGAAACGTTGACAGTGAGGGTGTGGGAGAGGAGGGCATCTGCCTGACAATTAAACGAAGCCTCGGAAGCCCACGAAAGCAAGCGGCCACCGAGCAGTCAACAGCTGCGCATCTGAATACTAATTTGAAATGTTTATACAGTCTCGAACACGCGCGCGCCCCCGCTAGTTTGCTCCTGGCGTCTATTTTATTTCTATATATAAAATACGGAGGAATTTTTTGGGCTGTTAATTGAGTAATTTCAATATGTATTGCGACAATAGTTGCTTCAGTATAAAAAATAGATTTCGTGAAAATATTGGAATATTATTCATTAGATGTTAATCGAATTTTTCGTTGCAAATTTTTGCGATATAAATTGTTCTGAAAAAACTTTTTGGAGCAGTTACTGCATCAGTTATTCAATGGGAATTTTATTGAGTTGAATGAATATTATTTAACAGTTAGCAATATTGATTTGATATGAGATGAACGTAGGATTAATTTGAAGTAATTTGGAAATTCATAAACGATTGAAATGGAGAAAGTATGAAATCGAAATTGAAAACATAAGAACTAGAGCGACAGAGTTGTTTACCAGCTTACAGTAGAATTCAGCAAGCTGAAATTCTGTGACTGTTACCAAATTTGCATTTTGTCCAATCTAATGTTGAGCTCGCGAAAAATTCATTAATTTAGCATAGCAAAATAATTTTCTTAAACTTGGCAGAATATTAGTTTAATACAGATTGATTGGATTGATGAGAAGTGCGACAGGCAATATAATTCATCCCGATAAAGTAATATTGATCAAATCTCGCTAAAATACTCCGTGTCGATCCAAGGAATATTATTTTCCTTCAACCATCAACAATTATTGCATAGAGAAAATAGATTTTCTTTCCCATCCTCTCCACAGCTTTTTAGGCCGAATTGAAATCTCAAAAAATATTTACAAAATAATATCTAAAATAATTTAAAATCTGCACATCAGTTATAAATCCATCCATTAATTCATCATTATGATCCACACAATATCATAAACATAGCACTTAAATTGTAAACAAAAAAAATTCCATTTCTCAATGTAAAAACACTGTAAAAACATATAAAGGACGTAGATATCAAACAATTGAATTTGGTGATTAGTTATTTCCATGCGTGATTTCACAGTTGTCACAATGCATCCTCGGAAATATAATTCGGAAAAAAAAAAGAGAAGCAGCAGACAGAAAAAAAAAGGGTGTTGCGAGAAAGAAAGAGAGAGTGAAACAGTGACGAAAACGAAAGGGGATTTTGCCCACGCGCCTTTTGTAATATTAAAATGCGCCCGTTATTTGTCGCACACGCAAATATTTATGAAGTTGTAAGCGTTATTTTGATAAGCGGGCAGAAATTGAGATGAGCTCATGTATGTATACAGTACACTGTCAGATATACATTTTACACATATTTACTCACACTCTCACTACCACAATCGAGTGCTGTGGGCAATGGGTGCCATATACATATTTATATATGAATACATCAGGGTCCAAAGTGCGAATATAAACGCGTCGACGAGTTTCCCTCGGGGCCCACGTTAAGAATTTTGCTCCTCTTATTCTTATGTATATATATATACCAATATCAATATTAGGGTGGGCTGATACAGTAGGGGACGATATGCTGTACATATGGCTTTTTGTGATGTTAAGGGGGAGAACTTTTCAAGACGTTTTCATTTATGTAAATTCGTGTTTAATATGTTTATTTTATTTGATTTCAAACTGACATGAAATGAGATTTTTTTCATTATTATATTTTGGATATTGAGAGAGTTATATATCGAAAAAGAAAAATATGTGGTAAGGGAACTAGAAAATTGGTTTGCTTTGTTTAGATATGACATTTATTCGTATGAATTCGTATAAAGTTCATCGCGGTGAGGTAAAATTGTAGATGTGAATTTGGGTTTGAGGATGAAAAAGTCTCGGTGTATGAAGATCATTCTTTTGACATTCTAACTGTCGACGGGATGTTGATACTTCGAATGGCGAAATTATATTCTGTGTTCACATTAATGGACGCGAGTACACAGAATATTGATAGTTGATTGCTATGCATTGAAGAATTTTTGTGAAAGAAATTATGATAAATAATTTGGAGTCCAGTAAGTTTCTCAGTAAATTGTAGAGGCCTCTGTGAATTCTTGATTTTCCATTTGATTAGTTTATTTTCAAAAGTACATAATTTTCTTTTAAATCCAAACTCTCTCGACATCACTTTGATGATAAACCAAATTGCAATATCACAGTGTTCACCTTGAACTCCTACCTTGGTCGAGAATCGAGAAACCTCAACGAAGTTCCTGTAAAAACTTGTAACACAAATATCCACCCCAAACAAACAGCTATTGTAAATAATTGATTTCATCAACATAAATAAATATTTTAATCTCGTCACACTTTCATGACATGACAAATGTCTTTTAATAAATTTAAAGCCGATCAATATAGTTTATGCACGCAGAATCGCAGATTTGTCTCGGTAAGCTGAGAATGTCCACGTGCGAGGCGCAGAAAGGGCGAAAAAAAATACACACACACACACACACACACACACGCGCATACAGACATACTTAAATTTATACATAGCAAATGACGGACAGGGCGCGTGAATTTGAGTAAAATTTCTGCCACTCGTCGCTTCTGCATGTTCTCTTTAGCATTCGCTAGCAAACAGGTTCGAACGTGTCTGTACGAAAAGAGAAATTGACGGATAAAAAAAAACATGAATACAGAATTGTTAGAGGAGGATAAAAGTACTGTATGTAGGTACTAACCCCCCTTTTACAGTCCACCCTATCAGTAAAACTACCCCCCCGGCGCTTGGCCAGAAATGGTATGCGTTGAGCGGTTGATGCAGAGGTACAGAACCACCGTGGGTGGGTTAAGGGTGCAGAACGTGGAAAGAGCACGTGTGCGCAACTCGCACCCTATACATACTCTTTCACTCTCAGTGCAAGGTGCCATACCACGATCATTGCGTTGTACACTTGGAGCAACGCTTCATTAGCACTACATATACCCTTTCCTCTGTGTATTTAAATCTATGGCTACGCTATCTTTTTTGTTCATTTTGTTACGTTCGATTTATTGTTACATGAATTTATAAATTGTATTTGCTTGAACTTCATATAGATAATTCAACAATTCATTCGAATAGAGTAATTTGTGTGAATGAATATATTAAATACAGATGAGACATTTTCCAGTGAAATTGGACTTTTTATAGGAGTTTTTATGTTAGTTCACTAATATTAAATTCATCTTAAACGAATAAATGGTGTATTAATGAAGATTATATTGATTCTTACTTCAAATAATTAGTCGAAAAATGATAAAGAGAGTTTCACTAAAATTAAAAAAATTAATATCAATAGAACTACAGAAATAAAAGATCTGTTGATTCAATTGAAAATAATTTCTTTCATGGGTTCAATATTTTCTGTATTCCGTCCAATATATTTCACTCAACTTATGTTCGTATATCTTTTTTTCTTTTATTTCCCTAGCTTATTCCTCCTCATTCTTTTCGTATAGATGTCAATTAACTTAATTAATTGGTGGCAATATGGGTATTCGATGTTCGTATATGTAATGGAAATATTGATGATGGCATTTGATGCAATGACATCTGCGATGCGAATTGATTTGACCATTGATAATCACTATAGAGTAGGTGGTATTGTAATAAACAACACAGTTATAGAATCTCGTATGAGTATTAAGTATTATATGGAATAACAGTAGTATAGAAGCGATGAAGAAAAGTACTTTACGAGCAATTAGCGACGTCCAATTGGGGCTCTGAGTTACATGCGTTGTCCATTACCGTTATTCAACGGACGACACGCACGTTAGACGCACTTTGGATGTGTCCGGTATACATAAATGTATATACGTTGTGTATTTATTCTTAGTTGAAAGGAAAAGATAAATGGACAATAAGATGCTAAAACAGAACTTCAATATTGTATGTGATATGAACAGTGATGAATTTATCGTCACTTTTTTATATTCAATTGATATTTTTCTTCATGCAGAAATTCATAAAGGAATGAAAAATACCGGAATATTTGAAGATGAATTTTTTGTTTTCACTTTTCCTTCGTATAAGAACAAGAGTTGCATTATGAATTTATTAAAATTAATATGAAGAATGATTTTAACTATGAATAAAATGATGAGTGAAAAGAAGGCCATTACATTTAACGAGAGGTATATCAATGCATATTTGGAAGTTTGTATGTGAAGTTTATAAGCATGAAAATTATCATATCAACAAGAATATTTTTCAATTGGAATCAAAAGTATTTCAGATTTTATAAAAATTATCTTCAGACTTTCATTCCACCTTGAATTTGTTAATTGAATCAAAACTTCTTTTGTTTCATATGAAATTCCAAAAGTAAATTCGATAATTGATTCTATCAATTCTTACTATCAACATTATGCTAAATCAAGAACAATACAATAAATAACATAAATTTTTCTTATTTGATAATTTATTATAATTTTTCCAATCTCAAACTAGAGATGAGAATTCCATACGATAATTTTTGTAGATACCCATCTATACACAGAGAAATGGAACGATTGACTTCTAAAAAGTGCTCAGGGATATTTTACCATGAAGTTATCGCACTCAATCGTGATCGTGATCGAATGAGTTCCGGGGTACGCATACACATTCATAAACATGGTTGTATGAGAGTGGTATATAATATGGATCGATGGAGGAAAAAGGCAATGCACGAACTTGCCAAGTTATGTTTTTCTTTCGATACATATAATACTGCCCTCAATCGATCAATCTTTCTTTTTCTCTTTTATGATCGGTTGTTTCTATAGTGACACGTGCATAATGTTACTATTGACCATCAATAATGGGTCGATGAATATTTTTTTGCAACGTATCAGAATGATTTATATATTACGTATCATGATATGTAGCTACTTATACATCTAAGCTTCTTATATTCACAATGCCTGCTGTGCGACTGGGTATGAAACGCACGCAGGTACGAAAAGTCGTCTGGTATGTCTGGTGACTGACAAATCATAAATAAGTAAGTAAATGAATAAATAAATGGACATATATATATATATATATATATACATATTAATTTTGCAATTGTTATTAACTGTAGAAGTATAATTGAGAACTTTTTTTATTTACTGAATGACACGAAAGAATAATTATGACATCTGATGTATCTGTGATACATGAATATTTCACATTGGTGTAGTATCAATTTGGCAGTTCATGAATTCAAATATTTTTCATTGTGAGAATTAATGTTTGCATTGTATTTGCATTCATTTTGGGTTTATAATAAATTAATTCTATTTAATGGACTGAAATATGATTAATCTATTTGGATTATCCTTTACCGATCGTATAAGTTATAACCAAAACAGATAAAGGAAGGAAAAATAAAAAATTGGGTAACACGCTAAATGAAGCTGATGGAGCAGCCGTTGTTGGCGCAGTAATTAGAGGTAGGGCAGTAGTGATAGTTGATGTGGTTGTGATAGGTGGAGTATTAGTAGTAGTTGGAGCATGAGTGGTAGAAGTAGAAGAAGTGATAACAGTTGTTGGAATTATGGATTCATTCGGAAGACCGTGAGCATAAATGCGTGCAGAATTCACTGCTGGTCCAAGGACTTCCATAAAATACTTGTGATAATTATTGCATTTCACCTCTGAATTAGTATTATCAATTCCTGCCCCGAAAATGAGCCCGTCTGCTCCATGATCAATCAATTTTTTTAACAATTCGTCGGTGAATGTCTGCAATCATAATGAGTTAAATTGAATATTCTAGTTCGATGATTGAAGTGTTTTCACTTACCTTGTTGGGATATTTTCCAGCCGTTATTGGATTCCAATTAGGTATCACCATCGCTTTATTGTTATATCGTGCAGCAACTCTTTTCATTTCATTCAATATTTCTGTAATATTCATTTTTTTTGATTCTACGTCTGTCGTAAGGATACCTCTTGTGATAACGTCACCAAATTTCCACAACCATGGCGTTCTGAATAAATGAATTCATAAATTTAAAATCATTACAATTTTGAAACAGAAAATATTTACGTAGAACTCTACTCTTGATTATTCCAATTCAAATGCCATCAGGTATGAATGAACTTCGTATATATTCAACGAAATTTCTTTTCAGTGTTAAGTAATATTCATTTTAAATTATTGTCTTTTCGATTTAAGTCGTTGTTGGTTGTGTTACGGAAAGAAAAATGGCATTTCCTTCCCTATACAATCATTATTCAGACAAACCGAAATGTAAAAGTCATGCCACCTAATTTTCGTGATAACGAATTGTTAACTAGTGATGATCTCATCACCGCATGACTGAAGTTGTACCATGAATTCCTTCACAACTCGTCGTTGTAATGAAATTTACCATTAAAAATTTGGCAGCATTGGAGAATTATTCACACGGATACTATTTATCGTCACGTAAAATGTGATATGAGGAAGTTGAAACATTATCTTTGATTCTACGTCGAATATCCGAATAGGTTCTCAAAACAGTTTTCAAAATTTTCCTACACGGAGAGGAAAGAATAGTAATGATTACCATTCTACATAGTAACCAGACTTATATTTGGTAAAATGGTGAATGATGCTATGTAGAATAGGATAGATTACCATTTTTCTGGTAATGATTACCATGTTACATTGAAACAAGTAAAATGGTGAATCTCGCTATTCTGCATGGGAATCAGAGTTATGTAGAATGGTACTCAGTCCCATGCCAGAATAGCTGTCCCTACAGTTTAATAAATATGTAGCGTGCGCGAAAGTTTGCGCAGTAACTAGCATGTATTACTAAGCATTCCAATTTGTTTAATTATTTTTCATTTTCTATCAGAAAATGATTTTTTTTTATAAGTGCTATTTTAATTATTTGAATTAATTAATTCAATTTATATATCTATATTTCAAATGACCTGATTTATGTATTCTATCATAACCTCATTTACGAAATGTCGAATAAATAAAACATTGTAAATGTTGGTGGGTAAAATTGTAATCATGTCCATTTACATAGTTCTCTCGTCAATGTAGAATGGTAATCATTCCTATGCTAGCATAGCCAACGTTACAGTTAAGAATAGGGGGGATTACTCTGCCTCTTCACTTTCGTCGCTAAAAAATCCTCGTTACTATGTAACCCAGTAATAATTACCATTCTACATTGGAATCAGATCTATTCTTTTCTCTCCGTGTATATCACATCATATTACCTGTCATTTATATCCTTGGAATACTGTTGGCCATTGGAATATCCCCAATGTGGTCTAAATGAAAGTTCATTTATGAATTGCGAAATTTTCTGAAAACATTTTTGGACACCTTTTTCGAATTGTATTTTCGCTGATTGTTCCCGAGTGTTCAAAATCGCATTTGGATCTATCATTTTAATAAAAATGTTCTTGTAATCATTGATATTGTCATCCCAAGAAGGTGACCAATCGGTGTACATGATGAGCAATTCAGATGTATTTGCCAAGTCTCCCAGCAGAATTTGATGAATATTCTCTGTGTACTTGTCCCAATAATCATCTATTGTTGTAGCATCTTTTATCTTCGGCGTATTTACTATAAACAGATACCAAAATTTATAAAATGAATATTGGCAGTTTGTATTATAAATTCATAATCAAATTCTGTTGTCCATTACCGACGTTAATGGATCCAATCCGGTTGCCATAAAATTTGTCCTCAGTATTTTGAATAATATGGAAATTCACACTGACTTCCTCAAAATCGATTGAATATTTATGACACTGTTCTGTCCAGATGTTCCAAAAAAAATTGAAATCTCGCGACTGGCATATAGAAACTAGCACAAAAGATATTGCCAAAATTAATTTTACGGCAATCATTTTACTTTCAGAATTTATCCAATTTATGAATCATGCAACTGCATATGATTGGTGTTTTGTTGCTAACTGAATCAACACGCAGAATGTGAACATTGTTATATGAGTAGTAAAAAAGCGATTTTGGGAGGCATCCCTCCCCTTCTACGTTGGTATTACCGCTAGATAAGATAACGTGGCAAAATTTGACCACGATAATAACCATAAATTGTATACCGTTGACAAAATATCACAATAACATTCCAGGAGTTATAAATGATCACGTATAAAATTGGTCGGCTAGCCTTATCCTTTTCCTACACACTTCGTTCCTCAATGATAATAGCCATTGTCTATCGATATAGACTGACTAGTAAAGAGGACAACGATAAATTCAATGAGACAGAAAACATTAATCCACCGATCCACAACAATTCAAAATCGATGACTCAAAATCTCACAATGTAAAAAAAAAATCAAAGATAAACATAAATTGGCTCGAGTTCGTCGTTGTCAAACTTTACCTCTGCCTCCGTAGTGTTTATGCCAATAATGAATTTTGTATATTAAGCGTTTTACTAATCCAGGATCAGGTAGCAAAAAAAGAAAAAGAAAAATGATGTACTTGCAAACAATTATTGATCGTACAAAATGTAATGGAATCTGCCGAAAGTATTACACACATCTCTACATAATTTCATTTTTTTTTACTACCTCGCTTGACCCTTTCATTCATCCTACAATTTATCGACGATTTTTTCCTATCGCTCAGTTGAAACGAGCTTCAGAAAAGATGCCTTTCACGAACGCACCAATGCGATGGCGATCGGAATGGCAAACGCGTGTGCAATTGAACTCACAAGAGAAAAAAAGAGTTCATAGTGGTATAGTATTGAGACGATATACACCGACATATCCTCTCACACTATTACATGTGTATATATAGATATATTATCGCACCCTTTTTATCTCTTCTCTTTGTCATTTAGCCGTCGATAGAGGCTCAAGCGTGGAAATTGCAACGGAATCGAAACGATCGATGGATCGTTTTCGTTTGTGTATTTATATGCAGGATAAAGTTGGGGCGAATATGAATGGACGTTATGTTAGTGAAATAGAACCAGTTAATATTTGTACATGAATTCACCAGTTTTATGTGCATCAATCTTTTCAATTGCTCTTTACATGACTAATATTTTTGATTCAATGTGTTTTACATATATATGTTGAATGTATTAATTTATTTATTTATGCATGCAAACATTCTTCCAAAAAAAGTTTCATGCAACTATCTACTGAATGTATGAAAAATTCAATTAAAGGAAGTCGACGAAATTATTACGGCATGTCTCGGTGTATGTATGAAAAATAAATCGCCAAGAATGATAAGTAGAAGTACGCATGATTTTGAATATTTTTATAATTTTGAATTTGATTCATATTTGAATGTTGGATTATTCAATGAAGTAATTGTTGATGTGCACGAGATAAAAAAATAAAATTTTACATGCTATACCGAATTTGAAAATCGTTGAAAGTTGTCCAGCCCAGTGAAACTATTCCAAGAAATGTTAGCAACTTCACCCACCAATATTGAATTTTCACCAAACAAAACAATATGATGAAGTGTCTAGATGAACTGAAGAAATGAATATCAACAATAATTGATATCAACAAGAAAAAAAAAACCAATACATCAATACCCCAATCTAAACTATATCAATCAATAAAATTTCATAATTTCGTCTTGTTTGTAAAAAAAAATTTGATAAATGTAACAAGGTATCACCACTCAATATTCCTACAACCCATTAAAATAATCTTGAATAAAATAAAAAATCTTAACTGAATGTTCGACCATCGTGGCATATCATCAACTTTGAATTCAACCTTTATTTCTCTCTTCTCTCTTATTTTTTTTCCATTTCTTCACTATACATTCACCGCATTCGCGTAAACAGTTAATCTAAATCCAGAGCAAACAGCGACGTAATGTTATGCGGCGCGCAAGACTCATTATACTTGTAAACCAGCGCGAGTCTTGGAAGCACCAAGCACACGCGGGCCTCTTCAATGTATATAAACATCCATACATATATATTCAGCGCAAAAGTCCCTTTTACGTTGCATACACCCTCGAATATTCGATGGCGACTGTTGTCCCATAGCCACGACTGTTTTAAGCCGCCCACCACCCACCCACCCTTTCTCATGTCACTTGAACGATATCCTTTCACCTTATTCTCTCCATGAACTGGTAGTTTCGTGTACAAATACAGTGCGGTAAACGTTTCATACAGGTTTCAACCTGACTCTCTTTGGTCAGTTATACAGGATTTACACGCGGTCGACGCACTGTGAATATAAACTCATTCATTTAACTATTCTCTATCTACACCCCCTCCCTTTCTTTATCTATGTCTCACTACAACTCGTCTTTATAAATATATACAGTTTATGTATATAAAATAAAAAAGATATATATGGACTCACTGTGAAGAACAATGCCTAAGATCTAACGCGGATAAATACATTTTTACAGGACATAATTTCCATCTGACAATCTGTTTCCACTCTGATGCCATAGTTTGTATAAAACAGGAGTCTCTATTTCAATATATATATTGTGTATATGTTATTTAGTTACTTGAGCCCTTCCGAATAGCGTTACTCTTCGTTTGAACGCACAACTCTCACTATATTCACTTTACACACATGTTAATGTGTGAATGCGTTGGTGTGTTTGTTAGAAATGCAACAGCGTGATTTATTTTATATACATTGAATTAGCAAAGCTAATTGTCGACGTTTGATATCGTCTTAACGCTCGAAATAATTTTCATTTCTATACTATAAATAAATAAATAAACACATGAAAATAAATGAATATATGGATAGATGGTGATAAGAGCGAGGAGGAAGAAGGAGATAGAGAGGTGGTTTATTTTTTTGTTTGAAATTTGTGATAAGGTAGAGAACATTCGGATAATGAAAATGTAAATCGTGTTGGTTTTAGTTTTATGTTGTTATAGCGATTTTTTTTCACATGGAAACGGAAAGAATTAAAAAACAGATGAATGATAGTTTTGTTGGAGTGGTGAAGAAAGTGGAGAAAGCATCAATAAGGAAGTTTGCTGCCATATTTTCCAATTTGAAATTTTTATTTTCATGAAGGTTATACTACAATTATATTTCGTATACGTGTGACATAGAAGTTGAAAATTTATTTTGTTACTTTTGGTGTTGTTATAGCATCCCTTTTTTGAATTGATTCATAGAAAAAAAATCACTTACAGCTGAAATATCGAATGGTTTGTGCATTCTATTTTTTTTTCTTTTTATTATTTCCAAATTTTTTTTAATATTCATCAGAGTAATTCATAATTATTATCGTTATTATTATATCATTGATAAAATGCATAAAATAATTGAATAACAAAAGAATAAGATATGAAAAGAAGAAATCGAAATCAGAATGAAATAATACCCTGTACAGTCTATACTTTCTTTTCTTATCCCAGCATCATAATTCAGTTTCAAAATTCCTGACGATCAAAATATATTTTTCACTCTCATTCTCTTTCCCATTTGCTCTTTGGATAATATATGAATATACAGCAACTTCTACCGGAAATTGTATGTCCTCGAACAAATTCCATAGTCTATTTATTATTGCTTCTAATTTTATATTTATAAGATCTATATCATGCCGGTGACTGGGTGCGCGATGTGGTCAAGGTCTGACGCGTTCGGTCTCCACCGTTGACCCATGAATATATGAATGCATCTGCCCAATTCCGGCCCGCACACCACAAATATATGCAATTATTTATATTTCATTCTTATACATGTGTCTCTAAAATTCTAATATACAGAGACATATTTTTTATCCTACCTTATTCCTGCATTGATTTCGAGTATTTCTGAAGGAAACTTTTTTATCTATTTTTTTTTTTTTTTTTCGTTCGGCTCTTATATAAACATATATGCAGCTGATATATATCAAAGCCTATAATTAATTCATATGTATTCAATATAACAGAATCAATTGGCCATATCCTTTGAATGTATTCAATACAAACAATATTACCAATTCGATGCACACATTGCCCGCATCTTCGACAAAACAATATAATAATTACCGTGCACGAACTACAAACGGTTATAGTTATTATAGGGGCACCATCTACACTTTTTTTCGATATAACTAACATATATACATGTATGTAAATATGTAGACTTATGAATTTATGTTTGAATTCGATGAAGACAAACTGAACGTACGTTAGGAAAAACAACTGACCATTCAAATGATTTCTTCTTTTTTCACTACTTTTTTTGTGTTTAAGAATATCGAATGAATTTTTTCAGTTTTGAGGAACGGCTTTAATGTGGAAACTTTTGAACATTCAATTTCTCTTCATTCTTCGTGCGTGTTTATTATAAAAATTATTTTCTTCGAAATTCATAATCTTTTCTAAATGATGAAAAAATCAGACCAATTCGATGATGTTTTTTCATTCTTTTGTTCATTGTAAACATGAGTATTGGGACATTTACATAAAAAGTTAAAATCCGATGGAATATCATTTTTTCAATGTTATGAGGTCAGGAGCATCTCAAATTTTTCTCGAAAACAATTTACATAAACTTGTTGAGAACACAATTCTCCATCAATGTAAAAAATCAAATCCGAATCAAAAACTATACAATGGCAAATTTTTCTTCCCTTATGATTTTCTGCCAAAAATGAACTTGAGATCATGAACAACTCAACATATTGACATGGCGTTTGGATTATAGTCCAATGCACTGTAACTGTATAATGACAAGTTCAGTAATAATAAAATGTCCTTTAATATTCAAAGAAATTAGGGAAAATCACGTAACTTTGTATCCTATATTCACATATGTATGTATATGATATGCTTGGATGTACAGTCCACGTGTCATCGTGATAAATCTTTTGGTTAGAGTGAACTTGATTTCCATGACATAGAGAAATAACGTGTGGAAATGGCGTCTGTCATAACAAGGGCGGTACACGCCACGTGTCCTCGCGCCCTTCCATTCATATATGTATACAATGCACACATAAATTGTTAAATTCATATTTAGAATGAGGACCCTTATATTCCCCAAACACAAATATATATCCTGATTATTATTCTCACAATAACATAAAGGGTGGAAATGGAACATTTCATCACATTATAAATAACTCAAATCGAATGAAAAGTTATCCGGAAAATTATTTTGAGATTTTTTTTGTTCCGAGCTGTATATTTTTTTCATAATGAATTCTGGATTGTTGAACAAAAATTGAATATATTTGAATATTTTACACAGTGTATAACAAATGTCATGAAGCAACAATGTGTATCGCAAAACTGTTTTAACATTCTAAAATCTGTAATTTCTATCAATTCTAATTATTAAAATGTTTGTCGTGTCCTTTGTTTATTGATACATGTACCATTCTGTCCCAATGCATTGTTAAAATTCGTATCTACTAGTCACAAATTTAATATAATTATTTATCGCACAACCCCAACACACAATTTCAAATCACTGTGAATCAAAATAAATTTTATGTTCTACTTTATCCAAGAACTCGAATTCAAACTCGAAAATATATCGTGAGAGATTGTATGCTCCATCTATGAAAAATTACACATACTAAAAATTGCAAACACTCTCAGCGTTTATATTGAATCATGTAACGAAATTAACTCTAGAATATTAATTATCTTTTTTTATTCCACGATCACCATTATGCCATTGAAACAACTTTGCAGAGTTGAATGTATCCAAAGAAATTGTAGGGGATATTCAAGCATTTCGACCCAACGTTCTAGGGAGTGCTCTGCTGAATTTAGACAATTTCATGAATTATATCTGTGTAGATAAAATATATATATATATCTCCGGCGCGAATGGTTAATGACCAAACGATTGTGAATAGTTGACTGTCGAGCGACAAGAATGACGCGTGCACGCCGTAGATCCATAGTCTCCCTTTAGATTTTCATTGTCGTTCATTCGTCGTCGCTCTCAACATTCGTATGTGTAAGTATCAAGCCCTCTTATATATAAATGGATATACATGAATAAATGCATTTGTATAATACTGCCTCCGTTCAGGAAACGTTAACGCCACTTGCACCGACATCCGAACGCACACACACACACATACACACACACACACAGAGGGTCCAATCAATCGTTTCAATTCTAAATAGTTCATAAATCAGTAATGACTCTCATAAAATTTTTTGACGAATAAATATCGATGCATATTTCACTAATATTGACTAATAATTCATCTGCCATGAAGAATGTGAACGTTGCTAGGAAATATTTCACATGTAAAATTCGGAGTGTTCACTTATTGTGCGTGTTCTTGATCGTGTTCACACTGCTGTATGATATGGAGTGAATTTTTTTGGTGATTTGGCTACAGACGAGAAGAATGAAATAGATAATATTCAGTGATGAACCAACTGATGTGTCAAAAGTTTAGTAATTGAATATCAATTCATAAGGATGATTGTGCAATTTCAATCCTAACGAGTTGCGATGATTCTGCCAAGTTCTACTCGATATTTGTTGGAGGTTAAACTTTAGTATCTATTTATTTGGAACAAACTTTATATTAATGGACTTCATTGTTGTTAAACAAAAGATAATCAACAGAAAAGAATTGAACAGAAAAAAACGAAATCTGTTGGCATTATAAACAATTGAGTGGATCTACACATGACAAAATTCTATTTTAATATCTTATAAATTGATGGATAATTATCAAAAGTAAACTATGCTCATTCAATAATTTCAGTATATGATGAACAAGAACGATAATATTGTAATATTTTCCATATTTATCATAAAAAATCACAGGTAAATTATATTTACACTATTCGTATCATTTCCTAAATAATTATAATTTCCACTTTACTCCAAAGCGCCGTTCATTCCTTGTTTTCATGTAAAAATAAAAAAATCGGTAAATTTAAAAAATCAAGCAACTAAGTTTGTCGTATATAGCTACCATAGATTATATATCGTGAGTGGTAGCAACGAGCTTGCGTTGAATTATCCCAGAGTGACATCTGTGTCAATATAAGTGCACGATCGAATAATTCTCTTGGGACTCTTGAACGAATTATATCTATACATCTATCGTAGGACAGAGGGGGTCGCTCATTCAATCATCGATTTTATTTGGTTAATAAAACGATTATCCTTCCTCTCCTCCTACTACGCTACTTCCCTCTCTTACTATTCCCTTCCACTTCGACATCCCCGGAAACTCTTCGTGGACGTTCACGATCGTGTCGATACTGTACATTCGCACCCTCCGTCGTACCGTGAGCATTCGACCAAAAATGTAATTTACATCCTTTTATGTTCACGGAATTGAAATATTTGCGAATTAATTTGATCACCCGGGGATTATTGCCAAAGCGTAAAAGTATTAACACCATCCTGCAATACTTGAAAAGCATCTGTGCGGATATATTTATATTTCAGGTCGAGGAAACATTTCTCCTACACTGTACATTCATTATTTCTTTTTCGTATTCTCATTCAATAGCTATTAAATCAAATGTTTTATTCATTAAAAAAAGTGGAAATAATGCTGACATTCTTTCGATGGAGATTGAATTTATTTATATATTAGTAAAACAGAATTCTTTTAATTTTCAATGTACTCTGTTCTTCATTTTTTCACCATTATGGAAGTTTTCTTACACTATTGTTATTTGGATAACTCACTTTTACGACTGGAAAGAGCAAAATACGTTCGAATTAATTCATAGACAATTCATTTTATGATACTTGGACAATATCTTGAATGATTGGGATTACTGGTTCGAATATATTTTAGTACCGCTCTGTGATAATTTTTCATTTGCAAATAAATTTTGTATTCATCTTAAATTTATTATTATTCCTAAAAGTAATTAGTTGAATATAGTTGTAGACAACATTTAATTTTATGGAGACAGCAATTTTGAATGGCGAACATAAGAAAAAAGAATATAAGAAATAATTTTAATGAAACTGTCGTTTCCGAAAACAGAAAAGACCATTTTTCTCTTTGTTTTGAAATCATTTCTAATGTTGTTTGCGTCCGATTCTTCTACTGAAAAATGACTAAGAACCTTCTGAATATTATACTGCATAAGGACCTTCGTTTTAGTCGTATTTACCTCGAGTCTATTATCTTCACAGTATTTTTCCAGTGTGTGCAACTTATGCTGAAGGCTAACTATGTCCTCGGAGCGAAGAACCAAATCGTCGGCGAATAGGAGAACCTCGACTTTTGACTTGATGTTGAAATATCCCATTTTTTCAAAATAGTCTAAAATATCAAACAATAATAGTGAGAATAGCATCGGGCTACTTAAGTCGCCTTGTAGGAACCCTTGTGTCGTTTTGATTGACTCGGTTTTACGTTCATGATCGCCTTGAATCCTAAAACAGGCTTGCTGGTCAAAATTGTTAAGCACTCTGACTATCTTGGTACTAAGTCCCGCATCGTGAATTTTCCGCCATAGAGTTGAGTGCACCACTTAATCGAACGTTCTGCGAAAGTTGACGAATGTTGCGTACAGCTTGCCCTTCGATTTTGATACAGTGACCGCGTCCTTCGCATTTAACGTGAAGATGTTATCCTCGCAGGATCTTCCCTTCCTGAATCCTGCCTGGCATTCTGGAAGTATGCTCTGTCACTCCGCCCAGAGATTAAGTCTTTTCGTTATAAGAGACGTTGAAAATTTTGGCCATCGAGTTCGCAAGCGAGATTTCGCGATAATTCATCGGATCTGATCGATTGCCCTTTTTGGAAAATAAAATTAGGCCCGCCCGGCTCCAGTCAAGAGGAATCGTCTCTTTGAATAGAACTTCATTACATAATCTCGTTATTGCTGCGACCCAGTTACCTGGTAGCGCTTTGTAAAAAACGTTCGGGATTTTGTCCGGCCCGGGCGACATCCCAATTTTCAGGCTTTGTAGAATTTTGGTGACTTCCTCTACCCCTATTACAATGTCGAGCTCGAGATGGGCCTGTTCACGTAGTTCTAGTTGCATTGCCTTTCTTGCCAGAAATAATCTCTCATAAAAATCCTGCCACTCCACTTTCGAAATCGGGCACTGTGAATAGCTTTCCCTCTAAATTTCATTATTAAGGCCTAGAATTTTTGAGGGTTGCCCACGCTTGATAAACTGTCCTTAATTGCGTCCGGATAGGCCTTTTTCCTTGTCTTAACTGTTCTTATATATTCTTTTCTGGTGTCTAAATACTTTGCATTATTTTCCTCGTGTTTCGTACAAATCCATCCTTTTTGTGCTCTTTTTTTCTCTTTTTTCCTCTTCAATCCTCGTCGAACCAGGGTTTGTCCTCCTTAGTTTTCCTTGCCGTGCTGTTCACTTTATGGACCATACCTAGTTCTCTCGCTGTCGACCATAGGCGGCAAGTTATCTCGTCATTAATCCCGTGGATATCGTCGGAACCCGTTGGCGAACTCGCCCACAGTTTCGATATTATCTCGACTCGGTTCAATTCCGTTAATGATTGTGTTGAGTTTTTTCTCCTCACGTTCCCTCCCATTTTCACATTTTTCCAATTCTAGATTCGTTATTTCATTCTTGCCACATCGGCGTCCCAGAGCGTGGTTCTTGCTCGCATACCCTCGCTTAGTGCGTATATTTCCTTAAAAGCGTCTTGGAATCCGGCGTTCTTTCTCCGCAACTCTTTAACTTCTGAAGTTCGGTCGTCCACTTTGTCTACTAACTTGCTGAGCGTCGTAATGAGTGAATCGTCTCTGTTCGCAACCAATGCTGCCAGAACGCGTACGATTTCTACCCCTCACTCTGTGACTCTCTGCCATAAGAGAGCATTAAAAAGCATTAAAAACGGTCAGAAAGTGGGGGTAAGAATCGTACGCGTTCTGGCAGCACTGTTCGCAACGGCCACCGGCGAGGTTATGTGATCGTCTCGTCTGGCGGTATGTTGTGGTGGTGATTTGTTTACCTGACCGTTCCTTCTCTGTGAGCTAAACATGGTCGTTATTCTCGCGTTATTCCCTCTTTTATTGAGTGCCACACTCGAAGATGCTCCTTTGCTCGCCATCACTAAGAGCCACGGAACACCCTAACCGCACTTTCTCACAGCGGATTCGCTAGAGTTTTATTTCTGCCGGTTAATATTTCCTTGAGAATTTTTTTGCTTTGTAGAGTTTAGCCAATGCCTCGAAAACGCTTGTGATCGATTTATGCGCAAAGTACTGAGAGTAAATTTCTCACGGTGCAGCCGCACGCGGTTACCGATTGAGCCTCTATTGATTACTAATATTCGGTGACACGCGTTTTGGTCGACCGGACCAATTCAAATTTTTAGGCGCCTTTAAGTAGATATCCTAGTTGCGACACCTATGACGAACAATCGAACCGGAATCGAACAACATAACTGAAGGTTGGCATTCTGGTTTTAATAACCTTGTTGGAATTGCCAGCCTTTCATTTGGAGTGCTCATGGGTAGCTTGATAGTAAAAAATTGGATCATTTGAAGAGTATCGCAAAAGTGTTACGATTTTAAAAAATCGTCTGTTATGTAAAATACAATTTTCATTTTTTTATTAACATTATATTTTCCATTTGAAGAGTTTTCTGTGTTTATCGTCCGACAACATTTAGATGATTTATTGTTTAATTATTATTTGATAAATAAGGAAGTTTCTTTCGTTTGTAATTGATAAAAATATATACCCGTTTCGAAGTTCCGAATTATGCATTTCTATTTCATAATCAATTCATGTTCAATTTGAGTTGTTATTGATTATTTTTTTTCAATTCGGAGATATTTTGTCGGGGATATTTTGGCTGAGGATTTTTGGTCTGGGGAGATTTTTTCGCGGGGATATTTCGTCGGGGATTTTAGTCGGAACAAATATCTAATAAAAAAAAAAGAGCAAATGCAGAATGACACAAAAGATCGAGAAGTGAATCTCCTGTCGCACCTTCCTTTTGTATATCACTAACAGTTCTCAACTTCGGCCGCGATCCGAATTGCGCTCATAGCGCGCTCAGAGTGCCAACGCGCGTGCTCCAGCTTAGGACGTAAGCACTATGAGCGCAATTCGGACCACAGCCTTAATTCCATCCTACTCATCAAAATCGCGACACTTGAAAGCATTTGTAAGGCACCAACAGCTGCATCTAACATCTCACTACGATTCACATTACAATTCATTCGAACACGCATTAAATCTTCATCTCCTCTTCGCAATTCAATTTAAAATCAAACATTAAATCTTAATTTATTATAACAGACCTATGTAAATGATGTATAATTATAACTTAGGATCTAAAGAATAAGACGAAACTTGTGGGAATCCAATGCATCCAAGAGAGAATCCATGAAGAGTGAGAGTATTAAAATGCCAGTTTGGACGCGCTCACGTCCAATAAAATCTACGCGTTGGATGGCTCGATCTCCGTATTCAATTAATTCTCCTGAAAATTTGTCGCTCGCATTAAATCTCGTTGGATTAAAGGCAATTTCGTTTCAGTCTCTTTTCTCTACCCTGCCGTTTCATTTTCACTTTTATATTTATATATATGTATATATACATAGGGATAGCTAAATAATCCCTTGCTTCATTCGCGTAGCCTCACCTAAGCCATCATCGCACGCATTCTAAAGTAAAATCGTAACATATACATCTATATTAGCTATTCTTCAGATGTATATTCTTTATACACCCCATTTCATAGCAATTTAGGCGTTTCAATACATGTGAAATGGACTTCCGTTGGGATCATGCATATATGACGTGCAGTCTCACGAGAAGTGTATGAATACATGGGCAAGATCGAATTATTCATATGAGCAAGTAAAATAATATATGTATGTGCACTGTGTGTCTGTAAGTTGTGTCGAGATCTGCGAGGGGAACATAACAACGAAAGCATGGAGACCATTAGTGAGATTAGTTGTGCGTTATTGCGGCCATGGTGACTTTTTTACTATGTTCACATGGGCGGGTAAAATTTATTGGAAATTTTCTTTGTCTTGGGAAAGTTTAGTGTACAGTGATGACGATAGGATGTAATCGATGATCTGTGTTTTAATTTCGTGGTTTTTCTTTTATGAATTGCTATGAACGAGATTATTCTTCGCTGAGAGGATAATTTTTCAAATATAAATGGAGGAAGTTATGAGAAATGTTTGATGATAGTAATTGCTGTTAATAATCGTGGATATTCGATAACGAATAGATCATTAATGTAGATATATATTCATTTGTGAAACACAGTTTGGTGAGAAGAAATACAGGTTTCTGGATATTTATTGACCTTGCTAAAAACGAAGATGTTGTTTCGTTCAATTTTCTCAACGGTATTGCCTTGTAGATAACAGCGCTGACAGTAGAAAATGATTTCTTTTGTGTTATTGATGATTTTGTAGCACTTTCAAGAAGTTTGCAATTCAGTAACTTCATCATTGATTGAAAAAGGGGAAACTTTAAATATCAGTGTAACTCACTGTAGTTGATACGAATGAGATTCTTCATTTTTTAAGTTATCATTTATTGTACAATGCCACATAAACTCATTTTTCCAATTTTATATGAATTTATTTCTCTTCTGATTCTATTCTATTGTCTTCTTCTGTGCTGACAATGGTGAGGTTGACTGCAATTTCATGAATACAAATCATCGGTTGGAACTGAATTAACAGTACACAGTAGTTTGAGTGTTCTTATTGAGGAAGTTTGTGAATACTCTGATTATTTGTAGATGGAGAAATGCAGTGGTGTTCGTTATATAAGATCCGGAATGGTGACAGACAATCGCTATACGCATGGAAAGAGAAGATGAAAGATATTATAATATCATAATAAGATACTTTACATCGATATGGAGAATAGATCGTCCAAGTACCTCGTGACATCCAGTGTAGGGATCACCTGTATGTGTTGGAGCACATTTACAAGTAGCAGAGTGCCGGTCGTTTGTGTAGCAATAAGCATTCGCTCCACATTTTTCCATAACTACTTTGCCATTGCGAATTTTGCATAAGTCGACACATCTTTTTTCATAGCACCCTGAATAAATTGCAAGATACGATAGTGGGTAGGGAACAATTAATAATCATAGAATGAATACGGAACGAAAATTTAGATCAGATCTATGAAAAATGCAAAGATTGTTTGTTCATTCCAGACCGATACGGCAGAGGAACAACATACGATATGATTGAAAGTTTTGACAGTGAAGTTGAAGAAAATTTTTTATTTTGCATCCAAAATTATTGATTGCCGTAGTGTAAGTATTCAAAATATTACTGTAATTCCGGATAAGATAAACATTATAACTTTCTTGATACTGCAAAATCTTCCCAGTAAATTCAGTTTTGAATTGTTCACTCGATCAGAAAATAGAATGAATACATACATTTTCATTCATGTTTTCCTGTTTTTTCACTTTAGTTGGTGAATAAATTCTTGACAAATTCAATTCACTTACCTGTCCCGGATGTCTCTGTCTGTAACTGAAAATTACGAAAATGTGTTTCACTACTCAATAGACAATGAGAATTTTCAACGTCAACAAAAATCATAGTATGAATTGTATTTCGCGCCGCTTCCTTGAGATCAAAATGTAACGGCTCTACTCGTTGCCAGAATAACCACGTGTGTGGAGTCTAGGAGCCGGTTTTCTCCTGTTGGGTGTCCCTCTTCCGTACCCGTGCTTCCCGTTTATTCTTCTTCTCGCGCCAGAAGAAAACCACGTATTTTTTGCATTTACAAATGGAAAGAGAAAGAAAAAAACAAGGGAACACACTGTGGAAAAGCTCGGGTTTGTGATTAACTGGGGAAAATGTAAAAAAAAAAAAAAAAGAATTGATTAAAGAAAAATAAAGAAGATATCTTCCTCCCACTCTGGATCTGCGCAGACCACGTCGGTAACTGACACAGATGTTAGCAGAGTATTTTCTTTATTTTTCTACAATGAATTCTTTTTTTTTTTTGTTATTAATTAACATTTCTGGTAATATTATGTGACCAATCGATTCGGAAAAGATTGAATTCTGTTATCATGTTAATTGAATTAATCTCTTAAGAAAAATATTCTTGCAGTAATCATTTAAAGTCGATCAAGGCTTTACTTACAAAACGTTTTTTGTTAATAACGTAAGCATCTATACTCGGATTTCAGTGAATTTTCAACTGGTAGATTCGTCTGATTTTTCTCGATTTTTTACAATTTTAATATTTCCAGTGGCAATTAATGCCCACAAAGTTCAGTAGTGACAGGCGTAGACTGAATATTACAAGCATATATGGATGAAACGAAGGCAATTCGAGGTTCTGGTGACACCTTATCCGTCGTAGTACGGAAACAGTACAAATCCGCAGGAGCTCAAACTTTACGCCGTTGGGTAAAACGAGCGATAGAAGAAAGTAGAATTGATACGAAAATATTCACAGCTCACGTACTAGGCATGCATCATCTTCTACGGCAAAAGCAAAAGGACTGAATATCGACACTATTAGAGGAACAGTCATATGGCCGGAAAAATCTGGAACTTTTGCATGATTTTATGCCCACCCTATATAGTGCACGACAGGGGTTGTACGCTGAAACTAATTTTGGGGGCTGAGTTGAGTGTTAAAGTAAAAAAAAACTTATTTCAGGTATCAGCAGGCAATAAATGACGCCACAACATCTTTAAACATCTACGTTTTGATCTTGGGGAAGAAGCGCGAAGTATAACTGAGCGATTGATAGTTGTATGAAGCGCCTGTCCCGAAAAATCAGGCTCTCGTCCGAAATGACCCATCAGCAGGTATATAGAAAAGACATGAGATGAGCCCAACTCCTTCTTAGGAGCTTTTCCCCGGAAGTTTTGGCTCAACTTTGAAAGATTGAACATAAAGCATGGGTGCACAAGAGGGCACCCAGCAGGAGAAAAAAGGTTTCTAGACTTTGAACGCGAGGTTATCCTGGCAGTGAGTAAGGATGCTACATTTTGATTTTTGCAGAGAGGTGCTTCATACAATTACGATCAATTATCACTCACGGCCAAGCTCGTTCAATTATTAGTGATTATCAATTAATGAAAAATGAACATGTTAGCGTCGTTTTCCAAAATACTGTGTAAATGAACAATCACATTCGCGAACTACGATGAATTATAATGTCGAATAGTTTCAATAAACTCACTAACATTTAACTTGCGGAGGTAATTTGTCTTTGATCGACTAAATTTATCGTCTATAGTTGAATGAAACTACTGTCTCAGTCGATTAGACAAGATTTCCAACAATGGCGAATTTTACCGCCAGGTGTCTCAGAAAATCAAAACACCCCAATCGTCTTCGTGTATAATGTTCATCATACTCGAAATAAATTATTTGTTTTCGATGCAGTAGTGAATTTAACTTGAATATTATTCAGCTGTTTTTGAGTCCGGTATCAGGCTTATTGATCCTCCGACAACAAATCTCCGACAAAATATCCCCGACAATTTATCCTCGTATCTAAAAAAATATCTCGGGTCTGGAGCGGAGCTCTGTATGACTCAGATTGATACTGGTAACAATGTTGGCAATCGTCGGAGACAGTATCGTGATTATGATCAGCGTTTGAAACGAGTTGTTAGCAATTACGATGCTTCGTTAATGTTGAATTTTGCTGAGAATGTATCCAAAATTATTTCTTTTAATAATTAAAACGATAATATTATTAATTATTCAAATTATTTAAACGATTGATAATAATTATTAAAGAAATTTATAATTGTTTTTGTAATTTGTTGCGACTTATTGTTTTATTGAAAAATCTTGCCTATTTGGTATTAATTGTCGGGGATGCATTGTCATGGGGGTGTTTTGTCCGGGGATATTTTATCGGGGATTTTTTGTCGGAGGATCAATTATCATGGAACCTTTGGGTCCATATGTTATATCAGCTAAGCGAATCGAATTGGATCAAAGACTCTGATACCAAGGTACAATAAAATTCACCAATTACAATGATTGATCCATTTCTTCAACTCAATAGGAATTTAACTTCACTTTTTTTTATGTATATACTGGAAAATATCCGCAGTGCAATACGTTGAGTCAATTAATGTTATCGAATCGTGGACATAATTGGACTGTTTATTTGTTCACTTCACACTAACGATAGATAATGAAAGCTAATTATTTTTATCAGAAAAATATTACATGGGGGACATCCAATCAATAGTTTCAGTTCAAAATCTATCATCAACATATCACGTGAACATGCAAGATGCTTTGTGATAAAATTTCAGTTCCAAAAAATATTTCAAACTGAAAGAAATTCAATTCCGGCTCTTTAGTCGAGAAATTAGTGTTCGGAATTGGTTGAAGCTATTCAACAAGTCTCACAATCCCAAAAGCCAATAAAAACTATCTCCGCAATATAAATATTTCTCTATCACTTATAATGTCCACATGAAAATCGAAATGAATTGCAATACATATAACAATTCGTTCAGAAGAAGAAAACAATTTTACAGAAAATTATTTCCTCTGATTTTTTTTTTCACAAGGGCAGTAAAGTAAACAGAAAAAGAAAACATGCTAGCAGATTGGAATGTTAAAATTGATGATGAAATGAAAGAACTCTACATCACGAGGCAAACGAAAAAACACAGTTCACTGGATGTACAACAGAGTTTTGTTTTTATATTACCTGGACACACTCAATTTCTGGATCACCAGTTGATGATGGACCGCATGAACATGCTACGTAGTGCGGTGAGGTCACATAGCAGATTGCATTTTTTCCACATTTCGACACTACCTCGGTGCCATTGCGGAAGTGACACGCACTGGTACATCTAGTCTTGTAGCATACTTCAAAATCCAAGCAATGCGCATTTTGTGAACACGCTAAATCAGGAATTCGCATCATATTATTAACACTCAACGGACGTGATTATGAAATCTTTCCGTTCTAGATGCAGAACCCCATTGTTCTAACGGTAACCACGACGGCTTCCCATCTTTCAGAAATTTAACAGAGTTTACATACCTCTTTCAGGAACCGCATCCTATAACAAAAAAATCCCAATACTCAATCCCATTGCTACATTAGAAAAGAGGTGTTTCGAACGAAATACACGACATCATTTACATATTTTTTTGAGCAAAAACTTGGGGTATGAACGAAACGAAACCATGTCCCGAGTTTCATCCCAAAAATTCATTTCATGCATGAGAGCCAATCCCAATTCAGATCCCAAGTATTTCACTCCTGAAACTTCATTTCATTACGACATTAACAAATAAGATGAAGAAATGTTGAATAATAAGGTTTATTGATATATGAATTCACATTCAAGAATAATAATTAATAAATGAAAAAAAAAAATTAATAAAAGAAAAATAATCATGGTTGTGTTATTACCGCAACAATTTCACAAGATGAAATAGAGAGAAGAAGCAGAGCGGCTGCAGTGAGCATAAAAACTCTGAAGCACTCCATGTTGAATTGTAAGATTGAGTGAAAACTGAATATCAAGTTAACACAAACTCGCCACGTCGTACAATGATTCGATAAACCAAATACTGAGTTTTTATAAGTCTCGTCA